>JADRCD010184207.1:0-13298 GCA_019843815.1 Montemys delectorum
GGTATTATCTGAACAATATAAAAATAAAATGAAGCAAACTAATCTGAATCATCACTTTAGGGTATCCATAGCCTAAAAAACTTGTTGGAAGATCTAAAGCCTTCCTTTATATTCCAGATTCTGTGAGTCACTGACAGCAGGCAGCATCCATGCTGAAACACACTCTTACTGAAATATACCTCCATGCTTCACCAGTGTGTTTTCTTTATTTATGAATTGATCCGATTTCTCAACCTCATTTAGACTAAAAAACAGAAGACCATCAACATTAAAAGATTGCATTTACCTTTTCAGTGGTAGAAAATCATTTAGTTTTTGTTTGCTATAAGTGCTTCAGAAATTTGTCAGATTTTGTAGGTTGTATCAACATAAGATGGAGTTGCTTAAGGAGATCATAAGCTGTGTGGCTATTGCACTAACAAGCCTGTGAGCTTTCAAAGAGAAAAACTAGAAGACCAGAGGGGCCTCTGCAAGTTCCTGTGATAGGAATGTTCAGCAGGGAGGAGGTAAAGCCTGTATAGCCTAACATTTTGTTTCTTGTACAATATCTCAGCTGACCCAAACTGACTCCAAACAATACCTTTGCTTTGTTTGTACAAAAATGAAGACAAATAGCCAACACAAAGCAAATGCCAGAGGTATTGAATGATGCCATATTTGTGAACTGCCATCTATTAGAATATTCACCACACTACATAGACATAATTTTATTATCCCCTTTTTAGCTTATGGGATTTCCTGTTTACAAGTAGCAATAGTCAATTATTTAAATACTTAGTTGCCACCAGGAGTCACTGAGCCAATGACTACCAGCTGCTGACTTATCTTCACACTGTAGTTATTGCTTCATTTGCAGGTCCTCTGTGCTTAATCACTGTTTTTGTTGCTGTAGTACCTTACACATTCTTAATTCATTGAGACTTAGTGATCATCTGGATCCATGTTAATATCATATAATAGCAAATTCCCTTTCAAAAGTCTCTAGTTTAATGCTAAAATACTACTGAGAAAGAAACTAGGTAGTTTGGTGAATGAAAGAAAACAAAAATTGAAGATATTATGTAGTGGTCAGTGACCACTAACATTTGGGGAGTGTGTTTTGTCTGTTCTTCAATGAAGGATCAATCCAGTGTTCTTCATCAATGTTAGTTAATATCCCATTGCTTGTGTGGAGCTTGAGTTGGTGGTCGAGTAGGGCCAATGCCATGCCCTCTTTAGTGAGAGATCAGAGGCTTTTTTTTTTTTTTTTTTTTTTTTAAGTTATTGTCTTGCTCCCCTTTCTGTCGTCTTGAACAGTTCTTGCTACTAACTCTGGGTCCTGCTTTTCATTTAGGTAGATGGCAAGCATTCTCTTAATCATAATTAGAACAAAGTAGTGACCAAATTGTCATCTGCTGCTATGGAAGTTATTGGTTTTCTAAACCACATTTTATATCTTGTCCATGTATGTCAGTCCAGTCTCCATGACTTACCCCCTTCAGAAGTTTCTGACATTGGTTTGAGGATTTCTGACATTAATTAATTAAAAGAAAAATTAGATCAGGGTTTGGTAGCAAATGCCTATAATCCCAGCATTTAGGAGGCAGGGATAGGAATCTCAGGTTCAAGGCTGCCTTCAAGTGTCTCAAAAAAGGAAGAGCAAAAGAAAGGTAGAAGCTATAGTATAGGTCCTTTGAATATGTAGTAGAAGGTTAATAGTATTCACACACTTCTAGGCAGGATTTTAAACATATTTCCCATCCATTTCTAGGTAAACATATACTTGCTATAGTTAATGAAAAGAGCTTTTCTTTTAGTTGTTTTTTTTTTCTCATTCAAAATACTATTAAAGAATTTCAAACAAATTGAAAATTATGTTTGGAGGAAATAAGGGAAAGCTTTAGAGTTTAATAGGCTATTCAAAACGATAAAAGAATATCATCTTTAAAACCATTCTGGCAACTATCTGCTACCAGAAGGTTAGATTGAGAAAGCAGATCAGATGTATGCAAGACATTTCTTCAAGCTCCAAACTACTACCAGAGACACATTGCATCACTCATTGTGAGCATCACGTGGTCAAATTTAGTTACTGAGTCCATTTTGATCATAATACACTCATACTAGTGTGATAGTCATACTAGTATACTGACTAGTCCAGTAAGGATTTCTGCCGCATCTAATTGTGTGGCACCTCATCTAATTTTTCCATGTAGGACATTATACCTGGATTATACCATCAATTTAGTTAAAATGCATGCAGTTTGCACAATATTAAAATGAATAGGTTTGTGTTTATAACCTATAATAACTCTAGTGGAATCATGTACACTGCAGAAATTGTCACAGTAAAAACTGGTAGCAGGAAAATTTGAAAGGGTTTGAAATGCCCTGAAATCGGGGCAAGTACTTCATGGGGGAAAAAAAGCGAAAATGTCAACATTTGACCAAATTAACACTACCTCCTCCCCAGTTGTTGGTGTTCACTCATTATATGTGTGTTTAAAATGAGAGCATGGAGAGCTTGTGTAGCCCACCAGAGGTTGTAGATCTATATCTGGTATCCAGAACCTGACAGGGAAATGTTTCTTGGTCTCCCTTTTTTTGGGTCAGCATTTTAAAAATGCAAAACCTCATATGTTGAGACATTTTATTCCTAATTAGATTCCCTGCCCTTTGCACATAACTTTTCTTTTAAACTTAGTTCTAACCCTAAATTTTGACATCAGAAAGTGTTTGCACTGTATAAACAATGTTAGCTGAAAGCATGTTTATTTTTAAAAGAGCTTCTGCTCTTCTGCACATTTCCATATCTAGAGATGAATAGTCCTGAATTTGAAGTCACACCCACAGGTGAAACACAGCCTGAAGTCAAGGCCTTGCTAGTAAATGGAGCTTTGTACATAGTCATTATGATTTTTTGGCTGCCTGGACATCAAGTAAACATAACACTAAAGAAACTGTCCTGGAGATCCCATTCTGCTACTAAAAATTTTTCTGTACATCCTTTTCAAAAATTGAAACTTTTTCAGATCATAAGGCAGAATTTAGTTATTTTGTGCTTCTGTGAATGTCTAGCATTTTAAACATAGAATAACATTGTTTTGGACACTGGAATAATATGATTTATTTTCACCTGTAAAAATGACTTCATTGTACTTGAACACCTTTGCATTTCTCCATTTGTGCCATTTACAAGTGGAAATAAATTTTATTATACCATGATCTACTGGTGTTTTAAAACTGTTAAATGTGCACATTTTGGGTATAGTTATTTTCATTTGTATGTATATATTGTATATACATATGAGTGTCTATATGTGTGTATAGATGGATTGGTATAACTCATTCTAAACATGTCTGCCAGGGCTCAAGTTTTATTGTCGTTCTCCCCCCCCCCCCCCCCCCATGTTACAGCAAGACTGTAGTTTTAAAGAGTGAGTACTCTGGGTTGATACTTATGGGAAGGTGATGAGTAGATGCAGTCTTTTTCCCCCTTAGCACTTGTATGGGTGAGGAGAAAGTTGGGTAAAGTATGAAACTATAAATTACAGTGCAGTAATTTATAGGGGAGGAGCCAGTAAAAGATAAAAGCTGCAGAGAAAAATGAACTCTGCAAAGAACACTGGTAGTAATTGTTCTGCAAAGGTTAAGAGAGCCACTGAGGCACAGTCTTCACAGACTTTTTGGGTTTCTTAGTGTTGGTGCTGTGATTCTCATTTACTTTTTACTCTTAATACTAACACTCATGTTTCTTGCTGAGGATCAAAACTGCCAAGAAAGGAATTACGACTAAAACATATCTAAGGTTCCTAAACTATAAAATGAGCAGATGATGATCACTGGGAAAGAAAGCATACTGGTTTGAAGGGAGGGCTGTCTCCTTTTGACTTACCTTGTTGATAATAGTAAGTTCTTTATGCACCTTCTACTCCTTCTGAGCCACTACTACCCAAGCAGAGGTTTGGTCTACAACAACATGCCTTTCTTACTTTTGCTTCTTTTCCTTTGAGATATGTGCCCTTTCTGATTGGATAATTGATGTTTAGCCAAGGCTGGCCTCAAATTCTTAGCAATCTTTCTGTAAGCCTCTCAAGTACTGGGATTACAGGCATGAACCACCATGCCTATAGCCAAGCAAGCCATTCTTTTGAGGTTTTATAGTTCTCCATTTGTCTCATGTTCAGAATGTGAAGTGTCCTAATGTGTATTAAAGTCAGAAAATAATATATTCAAGGTATATACTAAGTATGAATCTGCTATGATGAAAGAAATTCTCACTTCTCAAATAGTCTTCTCTCAAGGAGCATTGGGCTGTCATCTTTGAGCTGCTTATCAGGAATACAGATCATTATTGAATATAAACAAATTCTGTTTTATTTTATCCCTAATATGGTTTTAGCACTGCCTTTTTAAAAAGGCACTCACCCTGAGTTGTTAAGAACTGGAAGTTTCCCACCCTCAGATTCCTTAAAGGATGAAGAGTGTGCTGTACATTCAGCATATGTGCCTCTTGTATGCAAGGACTACTGATTGAAGTCTGTTTTGCTGTGTCTGGTTATGTTGTCTGCACTTTTATGAAATCACTACAGTAGATCTACGTTGGAAATAACTATTAATTTGTAAAGAATTTTTATTAAACACTGTAGAAAAAAGTGAAGCTGAGAACTCTTTTGTGCATTTATATTTCCTACTGAATTCTGGTAGCCCACTTTTAAAGTTGTATTGACTTTTTTCCCTCTTTGATTATATTCAGATTTCCAAACAAGTGCTGGCCTTCAGATCATAAGTATAAGAAATATGCATCATATCTGCCTATTTCAGGCTTCTGAAACTTGCACTGCCCATCCATGCAAAAATAAGTATCTTAAGAAATAAAAGCAGGGAGCAAAAACTGGGGAGCCATGTACTATGTCACCACATCTGTTAACTGTTTCCAGCAATCCAAACTGAAGTATGTGTGGGTGTGTGGGTGTGTGTATGTGTATTGGGGTTTTGTTTTGCTTTGCTTTTAAATATACAAGGGGTTCTTTAAAAAGAGGAAAAGGTTAATCCTCTCCAGCAGGATGCCCACTGGATATAAAAATGTTAACATCTGTAGGTAGGTGGAAGTGTAGGGAAGAGAAGGTAAGCCTTCTCAATGAACGAAAGGGTGTCTTGATACTCAAGAGTCCCCGCCCCCAAAGTACGGGTAATTCAACCTGCACAGTTTCCTTTCACTCATAGTTTAGCAATTATGAGTGAAAAATCATGTAATTATCTGTAAATATGTAGCTAACAAATTGACCTAGTTTCTGTACTTTTTTGGTTTTGTACTAAAGTTTATAGGTCTGTGCCAGCTAGAGAGGAGTTGCTGTCATTGCTAGTTGTGCTTCTAGCATATAACCCTGAAACCATCCTAGGTGACATTTTAGAATTAATGCTTAAGTGTTTTTAAATGGGGACATGGAGCTTAATCATTGGTCAGGTTTGAAATCTTTTGAAGCTAAGTAATTTTATTTAATATGATTACATGTCGTCAGTCATGAGTGAGGTGTAGGGAGTCTCCCTCCCCCAGTGGCCATGTTTACAGAGTGTTGTCTACAAAGTGCAAGTGTGTAATGTTTATGTAAATTATGCAGGTGATAACTTTATGGTTTGGGACTGTTTATGGGCTCTTAACTGAATTTTCAAATGAACTATGCTTATTGCTGGCACATTGATCCCATTTCTGGAACATTTCCTACTTCCAGAATTCCGTATGTTCCTTAGACATTACCCTACTTAACTTCCCTTCCTCTGATATGCCTTGTAGCTAAGATTTAAAAGACTGTTGAACATAGATGAGGGAATGCATTTCTTAAAAATCCATGAACCCTCAATTGTATGCTTTCAGTATTGTGTTATATGTTTCTATGGCAACTTTGAAGTCAGTGGTTTAGAAATGAGATACCAATGTTAATGAAAAGTATGTACTCTTTGCTTTTGCATGGCTTGGCTTAGTATCCAAGGTATATTAGAGCCACTTGAAAGCATGAAGACCAGTTATATGGAAACAGGTTTCTCTCAGTGGCACATTTTGCTTTTTCTTATCCCCCAAATACATTGCCTCGGCATGAACATCATTGTTAATATAAATTGCACATGGTCATTGAGCGAATTATAAAATTCTGAAATGATGCAGCTTCCCAATATTTACAGTTTTGGTTGGTCTTTATCTCAGATAACAGTGTAGGTGCTGGAACCCTTGTAGCCCTTCTTGGGGTCAGAGAGGTATACTGGTTTATCAAGGAGGGCATTGGCTACCCCTGGGGTATTGCTACACTGTTGTCTTTGCTGCTCGTTCACTCCACATGTGCTGTTGTCCTTCCTTCACTTCATACTCTCAAAGAAACCATCACCCTTTCTTCCTATTTTTCTTGTCTTTTATTCCACATTAAATGGGAATTGTGCCTATTCAGATTGCCCCTCCAGTTAAATACAAGCCAGAGATAAGATAGAAGAACATTTTTTTTTTCAAGTTCACTTGGCCAGTAACTTACCTAACAAACTGTTTTACCACATTATCTTGACACTTGATAGAAGAGCCTATTAGGAGTCACAGTGGTTTTGTAGAGTAAAACCCAAGTGAGGAGGGATGTGTGGGGTTTCCATCAGGAAATAATTTCATTCTTGGTTTACTCTTTATGATCCTTCTCTGCTAGTTTAGAATAGGTTGCTTTTTTTTTATTTTTTTAGGGAAATTTTTACAAAAATAATGGTCTGATGTAAATACCATTTTAAAGTACAGTGCACATAACTCCCTAGGCTGTTCCAACCTATTTGTAAATGCTTTAGAGTTTTTAAATTAACACTTCTGTTGCTAAATACTATTTATGTAAGTCTGAAAAGGTTTTTAACCCATATAAAACATTTAAATAATGCAGGTTATTATGAGCAAGTTAGCTTTGAGAACCCTTCCTTTTAGTATATGAAAAAGCCTAATGCGCATTAATGAGGTTGGAGAGACTATGAGAAATATGTATAGTGTATATTTTAAACAGCTTTGCTTGTATTGTGAAGATTTAAGAACAAACTTGAGATTTTTAAAGTTAACTATTAACACAGTTTTAACATAAGTTATCCCACTGGGTTTAAAAGCATCTTGAATGTATAACCCTTCTGTAACCCAGGCTGGTTTTTGCTTTTACTGAACCATCCAAACGTTATTTATATTTTTAGTTTTATGTACTCATTTCTTTTTGTTTTCCTCAAACAGCATGTTGTTGTTGTTGGGGTTTTTTTTGTTTTTGTTTATTTGGGTTTTTTTTTTTTTTTTGCACATGTAGACATTTTTTAAAAGAAGGAAATTAATACATGGTTTTTCTTTAGATTTTCTTCATTTCAGTCTTTCTACTAACCTCTTAAAAGCCATGGCATTCCATTTGCTTTATTTGTGCAAATGCCAGGGTTGGTTTTTATTTTTATTTTTGCTATTTACCTAAAAAAAGAGAGAGCGAGATAATGCTTCAGTCAATTGCTTTTTTTATTTAAAATTTAAAGAAAAAAAAAAGAAAAAAAAAGCTGTAACCTTATCATTTCTGAGTAGACCATTGAGAGAAATGCACACCTGTCAGCCCAGGACCAGCTTTGGTAGCTAAAAGGGAATATTTTAACTTTGCAAGATGTTCTGTACAAAATGTGGTATATGTTATCCACAGTCCATTTCAGTTATTCCCACAAGTCAGGTCCAGATAAATGAGGGTTATCAGCTAACTGATATGTTATCATTGAGGTTCGTCAATGAATTTGTACATTTCTAGTTCCCTTTGGTGAAGGGAAAAATGATGATTTTGCAAGACCTAGATTTTGGCTTGGTTTCTTGCCTCCTTTTTTGGCAGCCCTCATCTTTTCCTAAAGCCCTTGAGCCTGTGGCGTTTTCATAGTGGACAAAGGACTTAAATGGTCTTTTAAAACTGGGATAGTTTGGGCGGGGGGCGGGGGGAGAGGGCAAGAGATTACCATATTGAACATATAGTATCCCAATACTTTTAACAGTGGATAATTTTGAGTAAAATCGGTCCTTTGAATTTTAGACTAAACAGATGCCCACAGTGGAGGCTTACCAAAGGGTGCAGTGAGGAAGAAGCTCTCCCTCACTGCAGCAGCAGCTGGTAAAGGTGTCTGTGCAGATGTGCATTTTCCTTTTGGTAGAGATGGTCCACAGCACTAACTGGTAAGGCTTATTGTACAGTATATTGTCAGTATTCTTCTGGTTCAGCATACCTTATAGTTCGTATATAACCTGTATTAATTGTATAGATTGTGCATTTAAAGCTGTTACCAAGTTGTCAGAACCTTAAGAACGAAAACAGGTCATATGTAATATTTTGTTTGTAAGTATCCTTTGTATCATAGCAAAGGAAATGTTTAAAAGATCAACTGTAATAAAAGTAATTTTAGTACACAGAGTGTCTGTCTGCTCATTTTAGTTCTTAGATTTATTTACTCTTATGTTTATTAGTACTTTTCCTATGTGTGTGTTTGTGTACTATATGCATCCCTGATGCCTGAAGAATTCAGAAGAGGGCGTCAGATCCTCTGGAGCGGGAGTTACAGACTGTGGTGAACCACAATGTATGTGCTGGGACTTGAACCTGAGTCCTTTGAAAGAACAAAGTGTTTTTCTCTATGTTGCCTTGACTAGTCTTAAACTCAGAGCTCCATGCTAATCAAGTGCTCTGCCACCAAGCCTTGTTCTGCTTTCACCTGTTTTTAAGCATTGGCATCATATTTTATGTGTTGTGGATGCATGCCAAGATTAGAGGACAGCTTTCAGGAGTAAGTTCTATTTGGGATCAAACTCAGGTCGTCAAGTTCAGCAAGCACTTTACCGGCTAATCCATCCATCCAGCTGTCTTGCCTTGTCATTGTTTTGAGATGGAGTCACCATATAGACCAGAGTGGCCTGTAACTCATAAGTTGGCTCTGCCTCTGGTCAGGTTAAAGGTGTATGCCACCATACTTGGCCTCTTTAGCTTATCTTTGTTTTCCAAGTATGAGGATTAAACTAGTATATAGGGTCTTTGTTGAGTTTCCCAGGCTAACCTTATATTTTCCATCCTCATGCCTCCTAATTTACTGGGTTAAGTACCAATCTTGAAAGTTTATTTTAGCTCGCCTGTCATATTAACTAGAAAACAGCTAGAAACGTGGCACAGCACTTTTACTACCTGAATGTCGGTGTAAACTGTTTGACCTTAACGTGTATCTCTGGCAAATTATGTGGCGGAACCAAAATTAGACCCCAGTGTTCAGTATTTCTTCCTACGTGTAGAAGAAATCAAGGGGGGTTATGGAAAAATTAAATATTATTGAGCTTTTGCTTTTCTTCCACTGTTGAGTTTACAGCAGGAGAGATTTCCTTTCCCACCCTTCTCCTACCCCCTCTTCGTAACAGAGATTGTAAGAATATAAACAAGTGTCACACATGCCTGCTAGCTCTGTAGCCTCTGCTGTACCCTTCTCAATGGTGCTCTGTCCAGAACGGCTGTCTTCTGTTATGGACTGGCGATGAATGATGGGACTTTAGTTTCTGTTATTTACTTATTTATTTTTCCAGATACTTGTTTTTAGTGTTTAGAAGGAGTCAAGGCTGCTGAGGATGCTATCAGCTGTATGTGTAGGCTACATGCACAATAACTCTGTCTGGAGAGGTTCTCTGTCTGTCTGTCTGTTTTCAGATAAATGTATGTCTCCCCTTTGGAGTTGTACACTCCCAACAGCTCCAGAAAGAGATTTATGTTAGGTTGGTTTTTTTTTTGTTGTTGTTGTTTTGTCTTTTTGTTTTTTGGGGGGAGGGTGTATGTTTGGGAGTTGGGTGTTTGTATGTCTGGGTAGCACGAGTGCCTGGTACCTACAGAGACCAGAGGAGAGTAATAGGCCCCCTGGAACTAGAGATACAGATAGTTGTGAGTGGTGGAAATCAAATCAAACTCAGATCCTGTGGGAGAGCAACCAGTGCTCTTAACCTCTGAGCCAACCCTCCTGCTCCATAATTTCTGCGTTTGATACTACCGTCTTTTACAAAGTCTAAGATAGGCACATTCCGTTACCGTTTCAGAGGGGAACTTGTCAAGGAAAAGCAATTTATTTACAGTAACTAGATTGGCTGATTGGCATGCAATCCTGATACCAGCACTAGGAAAGAGGCAATAGAAGAGTTAGAAGTTCAGGCTTCAACACTAGCCTAGGCTATATGAGACCCTGTCTAAAAGAAGAAAAGGAACACCCGAGGTCCTTTCACCACCCATCACATGCATGCATAATCACTTATACACAAACAGAAGCACACTGGTTTGGGTTTAGGTCTTAGCCCTATCATTAATTGTGAGATCTTAAAAGTTATATCTTGGGGACTGGAGAGATGGCTCAGTGGTTAAGAGCACCGACTGTGCCTGGCAGTGGTGGCACACACCTTTAATGCCAGCACTTGGGAGGCAGAGGCAGGTGGATTTCTGAGTTCGTGGCCAGTCTGGTCTACAGAGTGAGTTCCAGGACATTCAGGTCTACACAGAGAAACCCTGTCTCAAAAAAAAAAAAAAAAAAAAAAAAAAAAGAAAGAAAGAAAGAAAAGAAAAGAAAAGAGCACCAACTGCTCTTCCAAAGATCCTGAGTTCAATTCCCAGCACCCACATGGTGGCTCATAACCATCTGTAATGGGGTCTGATACCCTTTCCTGGTGTGTCTGAAAACAGCTACAGTGTACTCATATACATACAACATATATATATTCTCACTCTGTAGACCAGGCTAGCCTCAAACTCAGAAATCCACCTGCCTCTGCCTCCCGAGTGCTGGGATTAAAGGTGTGCACCACCACTGCCCGGCAATATACATATATTGCCGGGCACATATATATACACACATATATAGTTACATCTTGCTGAACATGGTGGCACACGCCTTTAATCCCAGCACTCGGGAGGCAGAGGCAGGCAGATCTGAGTTCGAGGCCAGCCTGGTCTACAGAATGAGTTCCAGGCCAGCCAGGGCTATACAGAGAAACCCTGTCTCAACACACACACACACACCCCAAAAAAGTAAAGAACAAGTTATATTTTGGGGGCTTAGGGCATGGCTCAATGGGTAAAGCAGGGCTTAGTACCTACATGAAAGCTAAGTACAGTGGTGTCCTGCATCTGTAACCCCAGCAGTTGGTGAGGGGCTGACAGGAGGAGCCAGACAGCCTAGCTAATCAATGAGTTTCAGGTTCAATGAATGACCACATCTCAAAGATAAGGCAAATGTGAAGATACCCAGTGGAGACCTCTGGCCTCCTGGTGGACACACTGGGGCATATACCCACACATGTGCATACATCATACACACAAAATTATAAAATTCAAATCTCAGACCTTCAGTCTATTGGAAATACATTTGGCTAAAAAGCATTGTGAAGCATCCTAATTGTAAGGTATTTTCAGTATGTCTATTTTGAAAGCAGGAACAGCTTTGTTTAGAGGTCTTTGGGTTTTTTTTTTTTGTTTTAACATTTACTTATTTATTATGTGTAGTATTCTGCCTGCATGCCAGAAGAGGGCACCAGATCCCATTCCAGATGGTTGTGAGCCACCATGTGGTTGCTGGGACTTGAAGTCAGGACCTCTGGAAGAGCACTCAGTGCTCTCAGCCTCTGAGCCATCTCTGCAGCCTGGAGGTGTTTGGTTTCTGGCTGAGGAATTTGTGTTGGAGAATGGCCTCCACATGCTTTCCCTGTCTAGCAGACCTTACATACTAAAGTTCATGTATGATTTCAGCCTTTTCTTGAAACTAATACTTAGTACCTCTTGTTTTGTTTTATTTTATTTTGTTTTGTTTTTGTTTTTTTCGAGACAGGGTTTCTCTGTGTAGCCCCTCCCTGGCTGTCCTGGAACTCACTCTGTAGACCAGGCTGGCCTTGAACTCAGAAATCTGCCTGCCTCTGCCTCCCAAGTGCTGGGATTAAAGGCCTGCGCCACCACCGCCTGGCAAGTGCTAAGTCTTTATGAGAACATAAAGCTATACTCACAGCTTAGTACAGTGTGTGTGCTTGTGTAAGTCCCTGTATACATGTGTGCAGGTATGTTTTTGCACATGTGTTTGTGCATTTGTGTTTGTGCATGTGCACATGTGTATTTGCTATATTTGTGTGTGTACATGTGTATATAGGCATGTACATATGTGTACAGTGCTTATGTGCATGTATACACGTGTGTACAGTTGAGTGTGCCCCCATGTACTCATGTGCAGTTGTATGGGCATATGTGTATGTGCATTTGTATACTTATATGTGCAAACAGGTATGTGTGGGGGATGTGCCTGTGGATGTGTGTATACGTGTATGTATACATGTGTTCAGTGTATGTATGTGCATGCATATGAGTATATATGTTTGTGCTTGTGTGCATGTACACATGTGTGCAGGTGTGTGTGTGTCTGTGCATGTGGGTGTGCATATATATATGAGCATATGTGTACAGGTATATGTGCGCACATATATGTGCTTATATACATGTGCAGATGTTTGTGTACATGTGCAGGTATAGGTGTATGCATGTATTTATAAGCATATGTGTGCAGGTGTATGTGTGTTCATGTACATGTGTACAGGACTGTGTATGGATATGTTCGGGTGTGGGTATGTATACGTGTGCATGTGTATGTACATAGGTGCATATATGTGTGCAGGTGTACATGGAGCCAATGTGGTGAATGTCAAGTGTCTTCCCCCATTGTTCTCCATCTTATTTTTTAAATAATTTATTTATTTTTATTTTATGAGCATTGATTGGTGTTTTACCTGCATGTATGTCTGTGTGAGGATGTTGGATCCCCTGGAACTGGACTTACAGACAGCTGTGAGCTGCCGTGTGTGTGCTGGGAATTGAACGGCAGTCCTCTGGAAGAGCAGCCAATGCTTTTAACTGCTGAGCCGCTTCTCTGGCTAGAGCCTCTCACTGAATCTGGCCTTGCTGATCAACTAGGAGCTGGTTATCAAGCTCTAGGACTCCACCTCCACACCCTGCCCTCAGGATCTGAGCTTACAGAAGGATGACATCTTCTGTGCTGGCAATCCAAACCCACTTAGATCTTCCTGCTGTTTCGTTCAGAGCCCACTGAGCCAGCTCCCTCGCAGATTCTCACTATCAGCAGTAAGAACTTAGCAGAAATCAAAGCTCTCAGAGGCAATTCTCTGCTTCCTGTCCTCTGACTCCCAAGTAGACAGAGGACTTCGGCTCCGTTTCTTTCTCACATTATTTACTTATTTCTGGATTTGTGTGTGTGTGTGTGTGTGTGTGTGTGTGTGTGTGTGTGTGTGT
>JADRCD010184207.1:13398-41979 GCA_019843815.1 Montemys delectorum
TTTTTTTTTTTTTTTTTTTTTTCACTTATTTCTGGATTTTTGAGACAAGCTATCATGTGGCCCTGGCTTGTTATGTAGCTGAGGCTGACTTTGAGCTTCTGATCTGTCTCTAACTTCCAAGTGTTGGGATTACAGGCAAAGCACCATGCTCTGCTCAGTCTCGAATCTCGAGATGTCTCCTAAAGCCTTTGGTTTCCCATGCCCATCTTCCTGGACCCTTTGAAGGTGCTTGTAAGGAATGAAGAGACCAACTGGCTGGCAGAAGGGGAGGAGGAACTCAAGGATCAGAGCAACAGGACGCCATGGAGAGCCATGGTGTTTCTTGGGATTTGTTTCCTTGTTGCTTCCTCAAACTCAGAGCTTGTTTTTTGTTTGTTTGTTTTTGTTCAAAGAACCATGCTTTCCCAGGGTAGTGTGCCTGGGTCTCCTCCCAGGTTTCACACAATTAAGTGTTTACCCGAACTGACCCAATCTAGATGAAAGGCAGGGTCATCCAAACCCTTCCTGCTTCAACAGAAACCACACTTTCTAGCAAAAATGACTCTTTACCCTATTTTCTTTGTGTGTGTGTGTGTGTGTGTGTGTGTGTGTGTGTGTGTGTGTGAATTTGCTTTTTTTTATTTTGTTTTGAGGCAAGGTCTCAAGTAGCCCATGCTGACTCCAAGCTCAGTATGTAGCAGAAGATGACCTTGACCTCTTGAAACTCCTGCTTCCACCTCTGGGATTACAAGTGTTCATCCTTACACTGGCTCATGCAGGGCCAGGGCCTCATGAATGCTGTGTAAGCAAGCACCCTACCAACTGAGCTACATTGTGTAAGCACCCTACCAACTGAGCCTTCACCCCTAGCCTCCGCATAGTAATGGATAGAGTTTTCTTTTTATAAATCACCAAGGCTGGACATGGTATGTACTTTTAATCCCAGTATTCAGAAGCAGGGGGATTTCTGTGAGTCTGAGGCTAGCCTTGTCTATATAATGAGTTGCAGGTCAGCCAATGTTCTGTAGGTCAGCCAATGTTCTGTAGGCCAGCCAATGTTCTATTGTGAGATGCCATCTCAAAAAATAATAAGTCCCTCCCTGAAAATACCCCGTGTAAAGAGCAGGAAGGGTAAATGTTTTAGGATTAAATCAGTGGGACTTGGGGCCCAAAGAACCTCAACAAGAGTTGCTCTGCTATTCCTCTGAGGACTGCAAGACCTATGTCAGGGTAGAGGGTGGGGCTCTGTGGTAAAGTGCTGTCTGGTCTGTGCAAGGCTCTGGGTTTAACCATCAGCTCCACAAAAAAAGAAGAAAAAAGTTACTATAAAGTCTTCGTGCTCCCTTTCCTAGCAAGCTTGCTTTTCTAAAAAAAAAAAAAAAAAAAAAAAAAACCTAACCAGGCTTTCTCACAAAAGTGTTCTCTAGAAGAAATGGGCGCTGTGGTAGCTGACCTAGAAAATTTGCCCAGATTTTTGCCATTAGAGACACTTGAAGCCTTAGGGTTGAACTACCACCAGGCTGTATCCCACCTTACCACTCTTTCTGAGGGATCCAATAACACATGGACCAGCAGGACCCTAATTAACTGAAATCCCTACTGTCTCAGATGTGGGGGTAGGGGTGGGTGACCATATGCCAGCCATCCCCCAACTGAGCCTTCCACCCTGCCTGTGGTTCACCAGCGACAGAGGAGCTTCCTCCTTAGTTCAGTTCCTTCTCATTTCTCTCGCTCAGAAAGAACGCCACAAGAGGGTGTGGGGGAGGGGCCAGAATTGGAGAAGAGGGGACAAAACCTCTTTCACAATAGGATATGTGCCTTAGATGATTAAATGTTGTCTGGATCATATCTTGGAGTTACCTCATCGTTTCTTACTTAATCTAAAAGAACAAGCTTAGGCTCGGTGGGATAGTTAGCACAAGCCTTTAATTCCAGTACTCTGGTGGGGCTCTGTACTTGAGACCGGCCTGGTCTACATAGTGAGTTCCAGGCCAGGCAGAAAACAAAACAAAACTCCCAAACAAATCAACAGACAAACAACCCCCAAACTAGATAGGACAAGCTTATCCATCCCTGGGATGCTATCCTTGTCCTTTGGCTGTGAGAGTCTCTGTCAAACTCTTTTGCTACTTTAAGTCTAAAATGGGTGTCTTCTTTCCCACTGGTAAACTAAAAAATAACTTCTGGACTGGATGTATAGCTCAGGGGTAGAGTGTTTGCCTAGCAAGCAAGGCCCAAGCACCATGAATAAATAAATGAAAAACAATATTTCAGGGTAGATTTGGAATCTTAACAACACACGGATCCAGATGTCCAGCTGACAAAATGATTTGTAAAAGCTTTAGTCCGTTCCAAGCTACACAAGTCATCCTGTGAGCTATAGCTTACTGTTCTAGGGTCTCCGACATTACTCCTCATAAAACCAAATGCCCACTTAGTGGCTGAGTGAACGGATTCAGAAAACAGGCTTCTGCCTTTTGAATAATTGAGCAGACAAAGCTGTAATGTGAGACACTCAGAAATAGTTGGCTTGCCTTCAACTAAGCTCTTGGGATTTTTCTCTCCACTGCTCCCAGATTTCTTGCCTGGCTGTGAAAAGTGAGAAGCTAGGACTAGAAGAAAACTGACCAGAAACTCTAGTATGAGGTTTGTTACTCTTTTCACTGACTATGAGAAAGCCCACATTTCAGGAGGAACACATCTGGCTGCTGCTCTCTGGAGGACTCTTCTGGATCAGAACTGAAGGTAGGTGTGTGTGTGTGTGTGTGTGTGTGTCTGGCCTAACCTGGTTACCACAACCATAATCTAACAGAACCCTTAGACCCTGGGCAACAGCGCCTCTTTCTCCTAAAACAGCTTTTAGGAGATGGACTGGACCAGCTTGAGAGCCTGGCCTTTAGGCCTAGGTCAGCCCTGGAGCTTCCATCCACCCTGAGAGGCAGAGACAGACACTCACATTCTACCCCTACTAGCTCTTTCCACCCTGGCCTCAGCCCAGCATCTCCTGCATCTGCTGGCTTCTCAGACTGGGGAGAGCTAGGCAACCGCGGCCGCCTGCTTCCCCCAGTTGCTGATATGCGAGTCACAGCAGAACCACAACCGCAGAGCACATGAGGGAAATGGGACAGAGACACAAACATCCTGTCCTTTCTGTACCAAGTGGCTCCAGCTCGAGACGCAGAGTCACCAAGATGATTATTTATATAGGACAGAACCACCCATTGACTCTCATAAGTTCATCCTGCCTGGACTCCCAGCTAGGAGAGCCAGAATTTCCCTCTGGTCCAAGGACTTCCTCAGGGCTGCTACTCTGCTTGTCACTTTGATGACAGGAGACAGTGGCCCAGGGCTGAGCAGGATGAGCAATGTTTCTTAGAGGCAGGGCAATTCTTCTTAAGGTAGTGCACTCAGGGTGAAAGTTCTTTTTCTCCAGTTTAAGAGAGAGGGACGCAGAGCCCCCTCTTCACTGTGATACGTTGTGTGTGGGAGGGGGGGTCTTTCTCACAGGTCCAGGGGCTTCCCCAGGCAAACCTCACCTGGTGTATGAACGCTTCCAGTTGAAGATCTCCTCCAGATTGGAAGAAGGGGAAACCTCTCGCTTCTGCAGGCCTCCCCAGCGACGCCGGCCCCCTAAAAATGAAGTCCTGCGCCTGCTCAGCCCTTTCATTCTCTCTTCCATTCGGAAGAATTCAGTCAGGGCCCTGAAGGACTCCAAGATGACCTCGTGGCTCCATGCTGGCAAGGGCTCGGGGCGCAGGAAGCCACAGTGGCCTCCATGGCGACTGAGCAGCAGAAAGAAGTACGGGTTGCTGTGGAAGAGTTCCGCAGGCAGAGTGTGGTCTGGAGGTCCACACACTGGGTCGTCAGCACTGCAGATGCACAGCACGGGCACGGCAGCCTCATCCACATCCCGGAGCGGCTCGTTGAGATCCCAGTAGGTATCCCAGCTGATGGGGAAACTCTTGGTATGGCAGAACAGGGTCTCCTCAAACTCTCGCAGGGAGCCACTCCTGAAGAGCTTGCTGGTGTCCACTGTGTCTTCCAGGGCGGAGGCATACCTGATCACAGGTGAATGAGAGAACAGGATAGAGAAACCAGAACATTAGCTGACAGGCAAAGTTACTGCAGAGGAGGAGGCAGCGGCGCCCAGGCCAGGGTCTAGCCACAGAGACTTTGAGTTTTTGAAATACAGAAAAGAGCAGGTCTGGTGGCACTGGCCTTTGATCTCAAGAGGCAGAGGCCCAGTGGATCTCTGTGAGTTCCAGGCAATGGCTATCAGCGAGTCTCTGTCTCTCAGTCAGACAACAGCTCCCCCCACCTTCCCCACACACAAGCAAATAACACAGCCCCTTTTAAAGACCTATTTCATGTGTGTGAATGTTTTGCCTGCATGTATACGTGTACCGTGTGCCCATGCAAATCAGAAGCTCCCCTGGAGCTGGAGTTACAAGATGATTGTGAGCCATGTGGGTGCTGGGAGAACCAGGGTCCTCTGCAAAAGCAATGGTGCTCTTAACTACTGAGCCATCTTTCTGGTCCCCCAAACCCCTTTCATATTGTGGCCCTTATTTAAGATCAGAAGATTTCTGATATAATGCATAGGTTTGGCTTCTCCATAGGGATGATCATTTCTTCTCTGTCACTCCTACCATTTGTCCCAGGGATAACATTTGATTTTGCAGCTGTTGACTATCGATAGCGCTCCCTGTAACCTCAACTTTTGACCCTTTGCAAAGAACTCATGACCTGTCTCCTCTGAGGCTCATTCTGAAAGAACTCACTGTTTCAGACAATCCAAACTAGGAGGCAATACCTCTCCCTCTCCCACGATTAATCGCTGTTTTATTCCATCCACTGCCTGTGTGTTTTTAGGTTGATGTGCATGCCTGGTGGTATGACCTTGGTCGGGGACACCGACACCTGAGGCATGTACTCCGAGCAAGTGCATGGCAGGGAAAACAACTAGGACTATAGTCAATCTATTAGATAGTTTCCTAAACAGGGGCCTGCAAACTACTGCACTGGGAAAAGGGACCTCTTAGCTCCCTGGGGAGGGCCTGGAATGGTCACAAGGAGACTGGGATGGGCAGCTCAGTCCTTTAGGTAGATTAATCAACCCTGTCAGTTGACTTTCGATCTCTGAGTGAGTTTCCACCCCCAGACTTACACGGGAAGGGTGGTTCCTAAAGGCCCTGGTTTCTTCTCCATTTCCCTTACCCAACTTTCTGGCTTGAGTCTATGGTAAGCGCTGAAGGTGGTCATTTTGGAGTGGAAACTATGGCAGTTAAGCTAGATTTGAGTACCCTGTCCCTGTACCAAACCTCTGAGTTGCCATGGCAGCACCTCTCATTCAGCCTCGGGGGTTTGACCTTTTCAAAACAGAAGGAGGTAAAATGGCAAAGAAAAAAAAAAAAAAAAAGGGGTTTTATTGTGGGGGGGGGGGGGGCTGTGTCTTCACCTAATGGTCAGAGCACCTGCAGAGGTGTTGTTAACTCCACTCAACTGAAGGGGGAGTGAGCCTTAAAGGGGCTGGCTGATTTCCTGTAAATTCAGGATTTGACTCCAGCCAGGCCTGACCCCATGTCCTGGGTTTTCCTATTTGTTGCCAGAATACCTCTGGCCTCATTTTTGCCTTCTCTTAGGAAAGACTAGAAATGCTCCATTTCTATGGAGCAGTCTTGCCTGGTGTTAAAACGGTTCTCTCTCTAGAGAGCTAGGAGCTTAGTGGTTTTTGGTTTTTTAGTAGATGCGTTCGGTGCCTGATACCTGTAATCTCAGCACTTAGGAGGTGAAGGCTGAGGATCCGGAATTCAGGGCACACACCCTCAGCTGTACAGCCTGAGTTGTATGAGACCTTCACTCAGAAAGAACAAACACACGGATGAGTGCTGTGTTTGCACCTAGAAATATTTAAAACATCTGTCAGATTGAAGAATTTTAATAAATCAAAGGCTGCACATCTCTCATTCCTGCCACCTCCTGGCTCAGAGTCTGAAAGTAAACATTCTGGACAGATAATCGGCTGCAATTGCTTCCAGAGCCCTGTTTACTGACCTGGCTAGCTACTGACTAAGTGGTAAATGTCAGGTGCAGGCCTCGGCTGACCACCGGTTGCTAGGACACCTGCGACTGAGATGAACTGATGGGGCCCTGCCGCGAGGCGCTGGGGCTATCTATGGCTTCGAAACCCACTTTCCTAGCTCTGTGTTAATTATAGGGTTTGAACAGCTTTGGAAACCTTGTGAGAACTTTGCCCCAACCTACCCACAATGGTCTGTTTCCACACCAGGCAGAGCTGTAGACTTCTATTCCCGTTACCCACCTGCTGAGAGCGATTTTCTGGTGCAGCAAGAACCCACGTTCATAGGGCCAAGGCAAGCCAGCCTCGAACCACTCGCGACAGCGTAGCACTGGCGAGATGCAGGCGGCGCCGGTCACATAGCTGGAGGAACCGCACTCCCCCAAGTAGGACAGCAGCAGCGCGGACCCTGAACCCTCGCTCACCGCGAACAAGGGGGCCGCCGGGTGTCGAAAGCGAATGTAAGTCACCGCCTCCTTGAGGTCTGACGGGTCCCCGAAAGGCTGCAGTCGGGGGCTGACTAGCGGGCAACCGTGGTGGCCGCGGCGATGGAAGATGACCGGGTAGTAGCCGCGCTCCAGGGCGAGCAGGCAGAGCCCCAGTACATTGCGGGTGAGGCGTCCCCATGCATTGGGGATTACCAACAGCACTGGAGGGAGACTCCCAGGGTTGGTGACCCGGCGGCCCCTGGCACAAGGTCCTATGACCCAATCCAGAGCCACCAGCCCATCATCTGCCAACTGCAGGTACTCACGGGCTAGCTCAGGCCCGGGCCCGACAGGCAGGATGAAGTGGCAGAAGGTCTGCAGGTGGGGCCCGGACAGCCAGGAGCGCGGGCTGGGTTCCAGCGCCGCGGAGCGTCGCAGAGCGCGCAGCAGGCACTGGGCCAGCGCCGACGGCTTGCAAATGAGGCTGCAGCCCCCGGGGAGCGGTTCGCGCCGGTCGCTGAACTGATCCGCCGGGCCTCCGCTCACCACCTCCGGCTCCTCGTGGTCCCGGACCGAGGTTCGCGCTCCGACGGCGCGCTTCCAGGCGCGCAGGAGGAGCAGGGCGAGCGCGGCCAGCAACAGCGCGAGCGCGGCCGCCCACGGAGGCATGGCCTGGCAGGACAGTCCCCGGTGAGAGGCACTGGGCTGCGGGGAGCGGAGCTGTCCCCTCGCCCGGCTCCCCGCTCTGCCCGCGCGGCTCCGCCCGGCCGCCCGTGGCTGTCAAGAGTCCTCCCAAGCGGGAGGGCGCGCGCGCTCCGGATTGGTCGGGGCCAGGCGGAGACAGCCAGTTCGGGTCGAGCTCCCCTCGCCCGCCCCCCGACTCCCGCCCCCAGCCCTTTGTACAGCGATTGCGACAAGCAGGAGCAGAGGGTGAAAGAGAGTCGGGCCACAGAGGGGGAGCGGGGACCTGAGGGCCAACCAGTGAGAGCGGAATAAGGAGGAGTGCTAGGAAAGGATGGGGGGTTGGGTGGGGGGAGTGAGGCTGGAAGCCTGGGTGAACGTGAGGCGCCTGCTGCTACCCCCTGCCCTCTATGAAGTCTGGCTCTCAGGGAAGAACCCGGGTCACGAAGCCCTCAGGATCCGCTATTGATCCTGAAAAGCAAGAAAAGCAGAAAAAGCAGAAAAGCAAGAAGGGAGCAATGCTAGCTTCACTTTTCCCACTCGCGGCTGCATTTGCAGCTAGAGATCTCTCTCTCTGTCTCTCTCTGTCTCTCTCTGTCTCTCTCTGTCTCTCCCCCTCCCTCCCTCCCTCCTCTCCTCCTCCTCCTTCTTCTCCCCCTTCCTCTCCCCCCACCCCCATCTTTCTCCTTCGCCTGGCTCTGCGGCCCAGCCAGGACCTGCAGCTGTAAGATAACGCAGCAGGGCTGGGACTCTGTACCTGGCCAGAGGCTGACTGAAGCATCTGACCATAACCACGAGTTTGAGGGAGGTGGGGGTCCCTTCTCTGGAGGGCATCCGGGCACTAGCCGGTAGACACTTGTGGCCTCCCCAGCCCACCCCCAAGGACGCTCTCCAAGAGTTTGGCGGTGTCTCCACTGCTTACCAGGAAGGAAGGGGTTGTAGCAGAGGAAAGAGCCTGAAGTTTGGCAGAATAAATTGAGGGAGAGAATCAAGGGATGCTTAGCCCCGCGGTGGGGCTTTGGCAGAGAGGTATATTGTGGTTCTTTAGGTAAGATCAACATCTGATCATTCCTGCAGGGGTGGGTGAGCAAGGATCTCCTTGTACGTCAGGGAACATGGGAGATGCCTGAAATAACTTTTTTTTTTTTTTTTTTATGTATTTCGAACGCCTTTAATCCCAGCACTTGGGAGGCAGAGGCAGGAGGATTTCTGAGTTCGAGGCCAGCCCGGTCTACAGAGTGAGTTCCAGGACAGCCAGGGCTACACAGAGAAACCCTGTCTCAAAAAACAAACAAACAACAACAACAACAACAACAACAACAAAAGATTTATTTAGTGGATTGGCGAGATGACTCAGCGGGTAAGAGCACTGACTGCTCTTCCGAAGGTCCTGAGTTCGGATCCCAGCAACCACATGGTGACTCACAACCACCCGTAATGAGATCTGGTGCATCTGAAGACAGCTACAGTGAAGAGCGGGGCTGGAGCGAACCGGGCTGGCAGAGGTCCTTAGTTCAATTCCCAGCAGGCACATACATGATGGCTCACGGCCATCTGTACAGCTACAGTGTACTCATACACATAAAATAAATATAAATCTTTTAAGAAAAGATTTAATTAGGGGTGTGTATGTGTGTGTGTCTAGATCAGAGGATAACCTGTGGGAATCAGGTCCCTCCTTCAATCACTTAGGTCCACAGATTAAACTCCGGTCGTCAGGCTGGCGGCCAGCACCATTACCCACTGAGCCATATTGCAGGCCCGTTTCAAACTTCTGTGTTGGGCGTCAGTCCTTAACTGGATTCTCGTTTCCATTGCAGCGCTCCTTTGCAGGGAGGCTTAACTGAGCACTGTAGTTCCTAGGTCACCCTTGGGCAAAGAACGGAAACCGGGAGAGCTCCGGCTTCTCCAGGCTTCTGTGCCTAAGGTAAGAGGAGCCTAAGACTCCCCCCAAGACAGCTCGGGGCTCAGATCTTATTATTAGCGAGAGCAGGAATGGGTCAACGTGAAGGTGAAGCGCTAGAGCCGGGACCCTGTCTTTGGGACAGCTAGGATTTCATAAGTCTGTGTTTAGAGGGTTTGCCAGAAGAACACACAAGTCTCCACCTGGGTCACCCGGTCCTTAAGGATTTCACTTCCAGCCCTTTGCGAGGTTCCCAGATTCTACTCAGGCGCTAAGACTCATTTGCGCTCTGATGGTCTCACAACGCGCCGGGATGCGTCTCGGCCGAAGGAGGCTCGGAGACCGGGAGATCCTTGGCGACTAACTTTTCCGGGTTCAGGACGCGTGCGCGGGCCTGGAGGTAGGCGGGGCGAGGGCAGGGGCGGGCCTGGAGGTGGGCGGGGAGAGGGCGGGGCAGGAGGGGCGAGGGCGGGCCTGGCGGTAGGCGGGGCGGGGCACGAGGCCCGGCGGGAGGGAGCTGGACTGTGCGCGAGCCGCGGTCTACGTGGGCGCGCGAGCGGCGCGGGGTGGCGGGCGCGCGCGTGTGGCGCTGCAGCTAGTTGGTTTGCGGGACTGCTGGCCCAGCTGAAATGGTTCCTCCTCCTCCACCTCCGCCCGGGTTGCTTCTGGTAGCCCTGGTGGGGCTCCTGAGCCTTCGCGAGGTAAGGCGACCGGCTCCTGGTAAGGTCTTGGCCGGGGAATCTCAAAGCGCTTTCCTTCAACTTTGTCCTGGAAAGAGTGGCGTGCGCGAGGGCGCGCGGAGGCCCCTCCACTCGTCTGCGCCTCTACTCTTGGAACCGAAAGGGCGGGGCCCTCGCAGAGGCCAACGCCCAGCTCCTCGCCTTGGACCCACAGGTGGTGGCTGAGCCGACGAAGGAGGCAGGAACCCCTTGTCCCGAAGGCCTGTGGCCTCTGCCTCCACAGGTAGGAACCCTGTAGGGCCGAGGACGAGAAGGGTATGAACGGCCTCGCTGCACCCTCGGTGGTCGCCCGATTGGGACATCTGTTGGTTTCTCCTGCCCTCAGTCTCCAGCGTCTTCATCTCAGCCCAGGGCTTGGGGCTGGTTGTCCCTTCTTCACACCCAACACGAAGTCCCCAGCTGCTCTCTTCTTTCCCCATGTGTAGGTGTTACCAAGAGTGACTTACACACAGGTGAGACAAGGACAGGTAAGCACAATCGGGGGCCCATCTTGGAATCCTTCCCTGGAGGCAGAGCGTTCTTCGCAGGTTGTCTCTATCTATTTTGGCTCTCAACTCCATCCCTTACCACTTTGTGTAGAAAGAGGTTAGGCTTCTTCCACTTGCAGGTCCCAGGACAGATCTGTAGTGCGGGTCAGGGATTCTGTTGAGTAGCTAGATAGGGCAAGTAACTCCAAGTTACAACCCACATCCCAATGCTGGTGTCATTCAGATTCTCTTGTCTTTCTAGGCTCTGATTTTCTGCAAGAGATGGCATTCTGTCCCTTCAGCTTTGAGACGTGAATGAATACTGTTTGGATCGCAAAACACTGTATCATGTGTGCTTTAATGTGTTGTAAACTGAGTTCAATTTTTATGATTTTTTTTTTTTTTTTTTTTGGTTTTTCAAGAGTGTGTTTTTGTGTCTGACCAGCCAGGGTTTCACTGTGTAACCCTGGCTGTCCTGGAACTCATTCTGTAGACCAGGCTGGCCTCGAACTCAGAAATCCGCCTGCCTCTGCCTCCCAAGTGCTGGGATTAAAGGCATGCCCCACCACCACCCTTAAAATTGTTTAATTTTATGAGTGTGAATTTTGTCAGTGGTTTGTTGTTTTTTATTTTGTTTTGTTTTTTGTTTTTTCAAGATAGCATTTCTTCGTGTAGCATTGCCTGTCTTGGAACTCACTCTGTAGACCAGGCTGGCCTTGAACTCACAGACGTCCACTTGCCTTTGCCTCCTGAGTACTGGGATTAAAACCCCGTGCCTGGGGCCTGTGTGTTTCTATGTTCAGAAGAAATGGTCAGATCTGGAGATGTAGGTTGTGAGTACTGGGAACTGATCCTTTGGAAGAGCAGAAAAAGCTCTTAACTACTGAGCTGTATCTCCAGCTCCTCAACCTCCCTTTTTGATACAGGATCTCATGTAGTCCAAACTGGCTTCAAACTTGTTCTATAGCCAAGAATGATCTTAAAGCTCTGATCCCCCTGCCTATTGATGGGCTAGGATCACAGCAGGTACACTATTGGACTTGGCTGCCTCTTTGTTGCACATAATCCTTTAAGTTATTTCATTATTCAGAATCCATCTGACTTTATGATTTATTTATTTATAGTTATGTTTAGAATCCACCAGTTGTAGCTGAATTCCTCTGTCTGACTTGTCAAGACTTAATTATCTTCATCTGATTTCTTGATTAGTTTACCTCCGTTATATTGGGCCCTCCCCACCTGTGTGAATTCAGGCTCATTTCCTCTGAGATGCCTTCTTTTCTCTGGTTTACTTTCTACTTCTGGCCTATCAGGACCTGAAACCCACAGCTTCACACCCTGGAGCTATCCCCTCTCCGACGATTTTCAAGGCTTAGTGCAGAAGTCATAGCACCCCTTTCCTCATATTCTGCCGGCCTTTATCCCATCCTCGTACAGTTAACTGAGCTAGTTGGACATGGTGGCACAAGCGTTTATATGCTGAGCTACTCCGGAGGCTGAGGCAGGAGGAATAGCCGTGAACTTAAGGCCAGCCTAGACAATATTGTGGGATGGACTCTGTTTTAAAACTTACGCAGGGAAAAGTGAAAAGACAGTTGAGAATAGAGCTTGCTGGTAGTGTTTGTATGGGTTCAGATCCCTAGAACCTAGACCTCCACTCCCCAGCTCCCCCCACCCCACCTCGTCACACACACCGGTTTGAGTTGTATCAGTTTTTTTACTTCCCTGAATTTCTCTCCCCCTACTCCATGGTCTTTAGAGGTAGGCTCACCTAGCCTAAGTTGGCCTGGTATTCACTGTGTACCCTGGTCTGGCCTTGAACTTTCAATCTTACTTTATGTCCCAAATGGCTAGGGTCCCAGGTAGAAACTATCACATCTAGCTTTCCCTGAGTCTCTTATACATTCCTCAAGGCCCAGGAGTTCTCTTTTGATATCTTTTATAGCACCTAGCACAGATCAACTCAGAGAATAACGACAGATGCAATACTACTATCCTGGGATTGTGCAGTCGTGTGTCTGGATATTCCTGGGAGAGTGCACGGACTGGTCTTCATATGAGGGGTAGAGCCTAGAGTTGGGACTTGTAGAATCATTAGTGCACAGTTAGAGAAATACAGCCGAAGCCTGGTCATTGAGGGCCAGGGATGCAGTCCCGTGGTAAGAGGGCCCTGAGTTGATCCCCAGCACTGTGTATGGGGGCTAGGGAGTATGTTTGGAGTCTAACAGTGTTACTTGGCTACTCGGTCTTGCCCATAGATGCATCTTTGGGGGGTGTACTTGATGGAGAAGAGAGGTGGATGAGAAAGGAATACACTTAAGTATTCAAGGCCCTTTGCCTTTTCACTTTCTGATAATCCTCTTATCCTGGAGCCTAGGATAGGAAAAATTGTGACTCTCTGGGAGGGTGCTGGGCCTGGCTTGATATCTCTACCTTTCCTCTAGGCTGAGGGTATCACCTTTTCCTACCACCCCTGTGTCCACCCCTGGCTGAAGCTCCAGATTGCCGTCTTGGCCCATGTGTATGTGGCTAAGCCCACACTCATTCCTGACTTCAGTCTCACTTGGGACCGGGTAAGTGGTTAGTGAAAGATGTGCTAAAAACAAAAAGAAATCAAAAATGTAAACAAACAAAAAACAAGCTGGGCTTGGTGGCCACCCATCTTTAATCTCAGAACTCTAAAGGCAAAACCAGGCAGATCTCTGTGAGTTTGAGGTCAGCCTGGTCTACACATTGAACTCCAGAACAGCCAGGACTATGTAATGTAGTGAGAACCTGTCTCATCCCCTTACCGCACCCAAAAACCAGGGTGTTGCGATACAGGAGGACAAGGCACTATGGACAGAGAAAGGAAAACTTCTCTTCCATCTTAGCTCTACATTACCTTCTTTCATTAGCCCTTGGTGCTGACAGCATGGGGGACTGCACTGGAGATGGCATGGATAGAGCCAGCTTGGGTTGCCCAGTGGCTGAAGAGGCGGAGGCGGCGGCGGAAGCAGAGAAAGTGTGTGTGGTTTCTCTCTGACAATCCTTTTGGGCCCACGCCCATGATGCCAGTCTCCAGAAGAGGGAAGCTGTGTGGGAGACGGTGTGTACAGGTGAGGGGTGCAGGGACCAGGCCTGGTGGCAAGAGTATTGGGTTAATAGAGAGTAGGGGATGATTCTTCTTCTCTTCTCCTTAGGCCCCGACTCTGGCCTTTGCTCTGCGGAGCTGGCGACCTCCTGGTGTAGAAGTGACATCTAGAGGACCCAGGCGGTCCTCCATTAGTGTTGTCAAGAGAAGGGGTCTCCGGGCTGCCCTTGGTCTCCAATCCACTCCCTCAGGCCTGAGGGTTACCTTGGCCTCTTCACCGAGCCTGAAGGCCCAGCAGCCGACTTCGGGAACCTCATCTGTGGTCCCGGTCTCCTTAATGACTGGGGGACCTGGAGGCAATGGTAGGTCCAGGACAGAGGCTCAGATGCCCAGTGGGCAAGACAACCCTGGAGGTTGTGCCTGTCCGGGTCAGGTTTCCCCAGCTCCTCGAGCCGCAGTGCCTCCTCGGGTAGCCCGAGGGCCCACCCCACGAACTGAAGAGGCCGCTTGGGCTGCCATGGCCCTGACCTTCCTGCTGGTCCTGCTCACCTTGGCCACGCTTTGCACGCGACTGCACCGGAACTTCCGTAGGAGCGAGAGTATCTACTGGGGGCCCACGGCAGACAGCCAGGACACTGTGGCTGGTGAGAAGTGCTCCCCCCACCCCCAACCAGGTGCACCCAATCCCTGCATTTCCTTGCCCTTGACTTCTCACTCTCCCACAGCTATCCTGAAACGGAGGCTGCCTTTGCCCTCGCGCCGGATCAAGCGGTCTCGCAGGCGGCCCCTGCTCCCACCCACACCGGATAGTGGCCCGGACTCGGAGAGCTCGGACTGAGCGGCTCCGCCCCTCTGCGACCGCTGCCACGTGGGCCATCCGCGGGCGCCCCCTGGCGGCAGGCAGAGAGGCCCTGGAGGCTTTACCTGGTTTCTTGGAGAGTATCCTTCTAGTCTTCCTGATACAAGTTCCTGTTTCTAATTAAATTATTTTTAGTAGAATTCGCAGTTGGGCGAGTGTATCGTGCCCTCAGTCACACTCCTTTCAGGTCTCTAACCCTTGGGATAGAGTTAGAGTGAAGCTGGCCCCCAGGCAGCCGTTGTCCCAGGGCCACGAGAACGTGGCTTGCTCAGGTGCTGGCACTCCTCACCTGCTCACCTTTCTACTTGTCTCCCCCGACCCACCCCCAACCTCCTGACTCTTCATCCTCAACCTTAAACTTGCTGTCGCGCCTCAGCCTTGCAGGGACTGCAGACAGGGGACATGGTAAGTAGCAGGGACAATGACCTGAACCAAGAACTGAATACTGGGCTGAGCCCCACCTCCAACCTCTAGACATCAGAAGTGGCACATGGTCACTTATTTATTTTTGATACAAATGTACATGACACACGTTCTGACAGCTACCCACCACCACAGGCTAGGGAAGGTGGTTGGGGAGAATAGCTGGTGGGTGCTGTCAGTGCCTTGCCAGTCTTCCCAGCTGCAGCCAGATCCCCAGGCCTTCAGGGGTGGGTCACTGTAGGTGCAGGTAGTGATGTGGGTGCTGGCCTTGCAGAGGCTAGGGGGAGGGGCCCAGTTCCACAGCCACCAGCTGAGTTGGGGACCCTGGGGAGCCAGCCCCAGGCGCAGGTGCTCTGTCCTCTGCCTGGCCAGCACACTTCCCACAGGGGACCGGGGAGAGATGGAGGGAAGTGGTTTTCCTTTTAAGTTTATAGGATAGGGATACAAGTAGGGGCAGCAACTGGACCACAGCTGGTGACCCTGACAGTCCCCCTGTCCAGGTGGGGGAGAGGGGAGCTGACTTCCAATGCTGGTTCCACTGCTCTGGCTCCCCTGCCCCTCAGAGCTCCAGACGGGCCAGGTCTCTGGAACGGCACTGCCGCTCACACACTCAATTGTAGGAACGCAGGGACACTCAGTTACCACAAAGTTAAAATTAAGGGGTAGGGAGAGGAAGAGACTTTCCAGTGTTTGCTGCTGGGGACCCTGGCACACGAGTTGGGGCCTGTGCTCTAGGCAGGGGCCATTTGGCATGAAAGAGCAGCAAGGGGGGCTGCTGGCTACAGGGCAGAGACATCCAGAGAGATAATGTACAAAGGAGGGGATGCCCCTGCTCGGCCCCCCGAGGGCTAAACTGGCTCATGGGGATAAGGGGAAGTAGGCAGAGCTGCCCCACCCTTTGCTGAGGGTGCCCTGGAAGGCAGGTGAAGAGCTGGGAGGGATTCCTTGAGGCTCCTGCACATCAGCAGGGCAGGGATGCTATGTACAGAGGGAGGGGCATGGGATGTCGGGGACAAAAGCTCCTGCCACCTCACATTCCTGTCCTTGGGGCTTGAGGGGTGGGCATCAGGGCACCTGGATGCCAGAGGAGAACGGTGGCACTAAGGGCACTTGTGCCAGTGGCTCTGTTGGGGGTGGGTTAGTGTCTGGAGTGGCCCAGCTCCCATGGCCAGTGAGGTCCCAGGGTGTGGGTAAGGGCAGGGAAAGTGGTCACTGTTTCTTCTCTCGGGTGGTGATGGTGACCAGCTGCTTGGCAGCCTTGGCGATGTCATAGGCGCACTGGATCACCTGCTGAGTCAGCAGCTGGAAGTCCACAGGGGCGCCAGGTTCAGGAGGCACAGTCTTCCGGCATTCACTCTGCAGCCGGTAGGCGCTGGCATTGAGCAGCCGCAGTGAACTGCGCACAGGCTCCAGAGCTGGCCTCTGGAGGGAGGAGTGAGGAGCCGATGAGCTCTGGACTTTAAGCTAGGCATCTGACTGGCTTACCTCCACCCAGACAGCAGTCAGCTTACCTGCATCTGCCCCACCCCAAGGCCCTCCCACTCTGCTTCTCTGTGGCCCCTGTACCTTTGGGAAGAGAGAGGCCATCTCAGTCACAGCCAAATGGATCTTTTCTGAACAGGGCACAAAGCTGTCAGGGGAGGGGAGGAGTTAGATGAGGGATTTCTGAGTCCTAGAGTCAGAGGACCCTAGCAATACCCTCCACCCCAGTACTTAGAAGTTAACAAGAATCTGTGCCTACCCTACCTGTCATGTTTGAACTCCTGGGCTGCCCGCAATAGTTCCTGAATGTTCTTGGTGACCTGCTCTGTCTTTAGGATGACATCTTCGGTGCTGGGGAGCCCGGGGTCTAGGTCTCCATCTAAGCTCTCCAGCTCCGGGTGCAGCTCGTCCTCCTTACTCAGCTCTAGGAATCGCTTCCCTTCAAGCCTAACCCAAGTGGGAAGAGAAAAGGAGCCATTCCAGCCACTGACGGCTTGCCTGCACCTGCAGGGCCATGCGGAGACCCCCAGTCTCTCACCCAAGCAGAGGATCCCCACTCTGTGTGTTCTCATAGTCACTGTCTGCACCGCTGCCATGGCGTGAAAGCTTGCTCTGGAGGGGGGAGGGATGGGTGAGCACACATTCCTGGACCCCTATAGCCCACGCGCTGTCCCCGGGGCACTGGGGTGGGGAGATTACCGCGTGGCGACTTCCTTCTTGGGAGCATGATAGCAGTGGGGAGGAGGGAGTGAAGGGCACAGAAGAGGCAGACACCCCCTTCCGGATCTGAAACAGGGCAGGGTCAGAGTCAGTCTCCACCTGCAGTTCAGTGTCTGTCCCAGCGTAGCGTGACAGCTACTAGGGCTGGTGACTCACTGGTACAGGGTTCACCCTCCTTCCCCAGGTCCTGCTTACCCGATAAAGGCCAGCAGGGACATGTACTGAATAGATGGCATCATCTTCCAGCTCCTGAGGGAGGCAGAACAGTGTCGTAAGCTCTGCGTTAGTGTGAGCCTCATTGCCCACCAAGGTGGACAGGCTACTCACTGTGCTATGGAAAGGCTGCAGCCGCGTGGCGAGCTCATCCCCAGGCGCACCTCCAAAGGGCTTCAGGGCAGAGCCTGGCTCATACATAGAGAAGGCCTGGCGGTCCCTGCGATGGGTGCTTCCACCAGGCCCCATGAGTGTATGTTCTGCCCGTTCACTGGGAAGCGAGGGTGGAGGCACTGGTCCCGGTGGCTGCCGGAGCTGCAGGTTCTCTGCCTGCAGTTTGTGGATCTGAGTGTACACAATGGTGTCCATCTCTGGGTCAAGGTAGGTACCACCTTTGGAAGGGTGACCCCAATCCCAGAGCCTTGGATGCTTTTCTGCCATTCCCTTCAGCCACAGTGCTCACCTCCCTCTGCAGCCTCCGCAGCTCGTCACTCAGACTGCTGTTGACCTTCATGAGCTGCTGCACTTTGGCCTCGGAGGTAGCCAGAGCCTTCTTCAGCTCCAGGTACTCCTGCAGCGTCACAGCCCCATCGGAGAGATCTGAGGAGTCCATGCTCTGCAGGGACAGAAGCCAGTCAGTCTTGGGGGCAGAGGCTGACCAGAGCTGGGCTATGTATAACATGGAGCTGGGTCTAGACAGGCCAGAAGGAACAGAGGAGACTATGAGAGGGAAGAGCAGGGTCAGTGTTCAGACCCTGGCACGATTGTTCCGCGTGGCGCCTGCACTGGGCAAGGGCTCCTGGTCTGTGTCTTCGTCAGAAGCCACACTATCATAGTCATGCTGGTCATCCAGGTCACTCTGGCTCCGTGCAGACAGCTCGAGGTTGTCTAAAGGCAAAAGACCCGTCACTTGGGGCTTGCTCAGCTGCACACATCATTTATCAAGATCCCAGGCAAGGGGGACCACAGGGCCTGCAATAGCGCCTTGGCCTGCTTATGCTCACCTGTGGGGCTGCTTAGACTCTTGCCCTGCTGCCTCCGTTTGGCCTCACTGAGAATGTCGATGATCAAGGTGGCAAACTCTCGGGCATTAAAACGGGCCAATTTCTGTCGTCCCTACAAGACAGAAAGGGCAAAGTCAGCATGAGGGACCACTTCTGATTGGCTCAGGGGCTGGAACAGAACAGCAAAGCAGGACCCTTCCATGCCATGTATTCATAGCTAAAACACCCAGCCCAACGTCAGCAGGGTGGCAGCCCAGGTCAGCAAAGCCTTAAGGCACCCAAGGGAGCCCTTAGGAGGCTGAAATACCCACGGGTACTAGAGAACGGCTCTATCCCATTCCTCGTCAGACCCTGAGGGAGGCCTCAGGCAAGCCTGCCTGGGTGCCAGCTTGTCTCTGGCTAAGGAAGGGCAGGGCTCAGATAGAAAGGAAACCACCCAGGCCTCCTGCTCCCTCCTCACCTGATTCCGAGTAGCTGAGTATTCAGGGTTGACTGGCAGGAAGGGCACAGCACTGCGCTCTGTCACCAGGGTGCTATGATTTTGGGTAGCTAGCCACACTGTGGGGGAAGGGCAGAGAGCAGATCACCCACTGTGAATGGGCCCTCAGAGAAGAGGTGGAGAAGCACTGAGCAGAGCCCCCCAGGCCCTCCTCTATTCAGACTGGGCCAACGTCGCAGGAAACAGGGTCTCCACGAACACAAAAGCTCGGCCAGGCCTGGTAAGGCCCGCCCACTGACAACACAACAAGGCAGGGCCCACCAGGCCAGACCCAGAGTTTGGGATGGAATCTGGCTGTGGCCAGGAAGGAGTGATGCAGGATAGGGGTGGAGCATGGCTGGGGAGACAGCCAGAGTGGGAGGCAGCCAGAGCAGGATGAGCTCCAGTGCCTGGTGGGTAGGGAGGCAGCTGGCTGCCTACAGCTCAGCACTGCCCAGCGGGGGATGGCAGGGACTCACCCCAGTGGGCCTCTGAGCAGCACCCCCTTTCCCTGGTTCACTGGGTCCTTGCTCTTTGCAGCAGGTCCCTTACCACTCACCAGCATCATTTTCTCTCCGATCCACCTCATCATACACATCCATGGCAAGTTCCTCAAAAAGCCGGTTGCTGAGCTAGAGGCAAAGAGGGGGGACCCAGGGTCTGTCAGGATGTTGTGTGATGTGGGGAAGTCTCATGACCCCTGTGTCACCCAGCCTGTCTTAGAACTGAGGGGTGGGTAAGGTTTCGGTGTGCAAGGAAGAGAGAGGCCAGGCCATTTTCTCCTCTCAGAGATGAGGCTCTGGACATACCACTTGGAGGGCAGAACCAAGATCAAAGACAAGGGCAAGGGGAGGTGATGGGAGGGAGGAGGCTGGGAAGACCGGAGAGGGCTGCTCTAAGTAGTCCTAGCTTGTTGAGGCAGACTCACTGCTTGTAGCTTCTTCTTGGCAGCTTTGGCCAATTCAGACAGATCCAAGCTGTGGACAAAGGAGGGAGGAGGAGAGAGGCCAGACATGAGGGATGACCTGGCTCCTGCTGGTTGCCTCCCAAGCATGCAGGGAACTCAGGGAGATGAGACCCCGAGGTCACACACCAAGCCTCCCCCACCCAAACTTCACAGCCTGCAGCCGACAGGTGTGGGTACCTCTGAGACATGCACTTTTGCCGAGATCTAATCCAGGAAGGCAGCAAAGGGAAGAATAGGACAGAGCAGCAATTACCCAGGAGCAGGCAGCTCTTGCCTTCACATGTCAAGCTCAGACACATCTCCACACACTCAGCACAGAACATGCAAGGAACTCTGTCTCCCCAGCTATCCTCTGTCCACTGTCAGCTACACGGAGCCATCCATGTTTCCTTCTTACTCAGATCCTAGCTACGCCACACTTCCTACTTCTGCCCTTGTTTCCTCTGGTCTGGGTTTTTAAAACTTCTAGGCTTGTCTTTAAAATCCTTTTTCTCATCCAGTGGCAGAGTGCTAACACACCTGGCTATGTTCTCTGCCTTAAAACAGTTCAATAGTAAATGTACATAGAATATATAGCTCAACCATACTTCTTTACAAATGCTTTCTTTAAAAAATGCTAAGTACTTTGTATTTGTTGTATTAATTATTCTCAGTATTCCCCAAAGGGTAAGTACTAGCACCCCCATGTTGAGATGAGATGGCTCAGGCTAGGTGACCTGCTTCAAGTCACACAGTCAGGTAGTAGCACACTGCCACATGTCCATCACAGCCATGCCTGACCTCTGTCAGGATGGCCCCGCCCTTGCTAAGGTTCCCCACAAGGCTCATTCTCGCCTGGCTTTTTCCAGTCTTATTCCCTCATATATGCTATGGGACACACATATAAGCTATGCATGTTGCTTGCAGTTCCCACCTCTGCACCCTAGCACCTCTTGCTGCTAGCATGCCTGTTTAGTTGTAGCTCATGGTAAGGTAGTATCTGCGTTACCCTAGTGGCTCTGAGAAGGGGTTAAGTTACAACCACTGACTCTATGTCCCTGTGTGTGTGTGTTGACTATGCCTACAGGTGCACACGTGTGTACGCGCACACACACACACACACACACACACACACACACACTCTCTATTAGGCAGATCAAACTAGAGAAGTAGAATTGAGCCTTGGAACAGGGGAGTTCTGGGTTTAGGAATCTGAGCTGCACAGCCTGACCATCCCATCTATCTGCATAGGCTGTGATGGAAAACTTCTCCTAATGCCAAGGGGCACTGCCTGGCATGAAGCTGTAGTCCTCTGAGGACCACTAGGTGGCGCCAACTCATTCTTGTCCTGTAAACTGAGTAAGAGGTTGGGGATATCCTCCATGGCTGAGTTATCTTGGGCCTCTATCATCAGAGGCAAAAATTCACCATGACTCCCCAGGCACTGCACACTGTACACTGGAGGGCTGGCCAGTAGTTCCAAAGCCAACAAGTTCCCTGTAGCTATCTTCTCCCTAGAGGTATGAATACTTCATCCAAAGTCTACATGGCAGGTCCAACCAACCTAGCTAGGCCTTTCCTTGTACCTAACCCTCCAGACATTTAATAATCACAAGGTTCGCTTGCACTGCTGCATGTTGAGCTGACACTCCTCGCCTGCCTTGAGGTCCACAGTAGCAGGGGACTGGGCTACAAATTCCTGTGTTGCTAGTTAATGTGGGCATAGGGTGGGAGGCCAGGCCTCTAAAACCTGGAGAGAGGGAGGGCTCTGGGTGAAGTCACCTTGACATCTAATAGCTGGAAAGGGGCATCAGGTGGGCACTCACCTGTCAGCCATCTGTGGGATGATGTAATGCCCATTCTTGTGATCTGAACAAAAATAAAAATGCCAAGTCACTGATGGCAGGTGGCGCCAGCATCCAGGAGCCCACTTCACCACCATGAGCAGGGTTTGACACTTGAAAGTGTCAGAGGAAATGGAGGTTGGCGGGATACTCTAGGAGCACTGGAAGCTGACTGGACGTCAGGCCCACCCCCACTCCTTGGCCCCAACATACTTGCAGCAACCCAGAGCCTGCAGCAATTTCACAGGAGCCAGTTGCCTAGCAACACAGTTCCCCAGCTGGCTTTGTCACTATGGCACCTACTGCTGGGTGTGTCTGGGTCCCACCTGCCTGGCCTAGTCAGGCCCAGCTCATTCTCTGCTCACCAGGCTTTCGTCCACAGAGGTAGAAGGCCAACCGGTCAGTGAGCTCATACTGGCACTCAACTAGCCTTTCTGCCAGTTCATGGTGCCCCGCCTGCCTGTGGGGAGGGGACACGGCTCAGCCACACAGCAGCAGTCACTCCCCTCCATCTAAACCTCATCCTTTAGCTGATTCTCACCTGGCGTAGTCAATAGGTGTGCGGCCATTGACATCAGGGGACCCAGGGTCAGCCCCATACACTACCAGCAGCTCAGCCTGCAGTGTCTGCCCTGCCTTGGCAGCCACGTGCAGAGGTGTTGTGCCCTTTTCTGGGTGAAAGAAGTTGGCCTGGGCACCCAGGGAAAGCAGGCGCAGACATGTCTCCAAGTTGCCTGTTCGCACACTCGAGTGCAGTTGCTTCGAGGAGCAGAGTGTGCAATAAATGAGTGTAATAGATACATGTGTGCCCTAGAGGAACCTCTTCCCCCACCCCACAACTGGGCTGTTCCTGGTACTCCTACCAGCTCCAAGGGGCCTTTGCCAAAACTGGACCATGTCAGGCAGGCCAGAGGGCTTCCAACTAGAGGATGCCAATTAATAACAGCTGCTGCCAGTCACTATCCTCCATGTGCTCTGCTTGGAACAGATATTAGCTAGAGGTAGGTCCTATTATTATTACTCTCCCACCTTACTGGTGAGAAAATGAAGGCTCTGAATAGCTAAGCAAGGACCCCAGGGTTCCCTAGCTTTCAAGTGGCAGATGGGAGGCATCTTAGCCAGTATAACACAGCTCCAGAGTGTCTGCACGTACTGTTTCCCTGGCCCTATGCTGCCTCTGGGACCTAGGCCTCGGGGTGGTGGGTGTGGGAAGGGGCCCCTCACACCTTGCTGAGGTCTTTGGCGGTGACCCCATCATCATCACGGCAGGGAAGCTTGTGCACAAACGCCAGCATCTGGTACTTTGCCCTGATGAACTCCGACTTGATGGGGCTGCACGGAGCACACAGGAAGCAATGGGAGCAAGAAGCTTAAGGAAGCAACCTTCCAGGCCCTGTCCCAGGCACATGGCCTGCCCACCGCCCCTGCAGCCCCACTCACTGGACTTTGTCTTGAGGGTTGGCTTTGCGACGGCCACTTTGCACTTGTGCAGGGTCCAGCAGGGAGTGCTCCCAGATGGAGTTGGCCCCGTTGCTGGCAAGCGTGTGCACCATCTGTGGGGAAGAGATGCCAAGCGATGTCCACTTCGTGCTGGGCACTGGGGGAGATACTCCCAAAGTGCCTGCTACAGCTGGAAACACCACTAAGGGTCCTACAATGTGCCTGGTATCCAGTCAGGCCACCCAAAGTCATGTGTCCTGTTTAGCACTTCATGCTGGCTTAACTTGGTGGGCTTGCCAAGGTTCAGAATGTTTAAGCAACTTGCTCGATACACTGTCCAAGTATGAGTCCAAGCTGCTGATCTTGAGAGCTGCATATTATGAACAGGTGTGTGTGTTTGTGTGCGTGTGCTTGCGTATGTGCGTACGGGGCTGAGGGTACAGTTATCCCCAGGTATCCCCAGGCCCTGCACACTGGGAAGAACAGTCTCTGGGTCAGTCCCTACCTGTAGCAGCGTAGGAGGCCAGGCGCTGTGGCGAAGGTGCTTGACAATGGAGATGTGTCGGCCTAGGCTCCGGTGCACACTGCAGCACTCGTCACAAACCAGCACACCTCTGCTGATAGATGCCCAGCCAGGGTCTGGGGGAGCAGAGGTGGCAAGTCAGCAGGAGTCAGAGGAAAGGCCTCTCCCCAAGAGAACCCATCCTGGCCTGGCACAAGCTTAGTGCTTCAGGTACATTTACTCAGTCTCCCCAGGAGCCCAGAAGTTGCCCACTAGCCCTTTCCTGTAACTCCTTATACTTCTGGGAATGCAGGGTCCCCAGAGCTCCTCAGTGGGCACAGCTTCTTATCCCACAGCCACTGCGATCAGTCTCTCAGCCTCTCCTCAGGAATTAAGATTGCTACCCTGCCATTCCATAGGGAGGCAGGAACCCTGATGCCACACATCACACAGTCCTGGGCATGCTCCTGTTAGACCCCATCTGACAGACTACTTCCTACCCTTGCTCTGACAGAGTTGAGAAGCTCCAGCCTCATGCCACTACCACTGTGGGTTTGTGGCCTTCACTCAGGACAATGGGACTAACCTTGTCTGAGTACTCAGTATTTACTGGCCAAGTACTCTGCCTATGAGTCCTCTCAGAAGTGCTATCTTGCTCTACAGATGAGGATTAAACGGCTCAGAGAGGTCAAAGGGCCTGCTCAAGGTCACACAGCTAACATGGAGTGCTGCTGGGATGCAGAGCCGAACACTTCAATGCCAGAGACCAGGCCAAGCCTAAACTTGCTGCCCTGTGCTTCCACAGCCTCGGGAGTAGTCTGGGGAGCCACTCTCCAGTCCTTGGGGGTGAAATGAACTTGGGAAACAGGAGTAGGGGCTAATGGATAGGGGTTCCTGGGTCCTCAGGGGTAGCAGAGATGCCACCACTCCAAGCCCCTCTGAAAAGGGGGAGGGGCTAACTGCACACGGCTCAGGCTACAGAAAGGAAAGGTCATGGGGGAGAAAGCGGCCATTGTGTGCTGTCCAGAGTGGGGGCAGGGAGTTGCTCTTCCAGGACACTGTGCTCTACCCAGGCCCCCACCCAGGCTCAGGAAGCCTTGTTCTGGGGGATGGGGCTGGCTCTTCGCCTTGCCTTATTAGAACTCAGGATGCTCAGCAGTGGAGACTCTTTTAGGGGCTAGAGTAATCTCTCCCATCCATAAGACAAATAAGACAATTCTCGGGCCCTTGGAGCCAACGTCACCATCAAAGTTCCCAGAATCATGAGCAGACTGAGTCAAGGCTGAACTTCTGCCCATGCTAGGGGTGTCCCCCAATACAGTGTGGAAACAGGAAGTGAAAGCTGTCTTTGGATTCGGGCTTCTTTTGGGATCTCACAAGACAAGGCAACGACGGATGTACAGAGTGACCACCACACACACCTTCCCAGGAGATGACTGTTAAGAGATCTGCCACCTCTGCCAAGAGGGGGAGCCCTAGAGTACTTTTGTGTTGGTTTTACCCAAACAATGGGAACCACGCCCCCCAGGGCATGGAAAACTCCCTTCCCCCACTCCCAAACACCACTGGGTCAGGGGGTCTGCCTGCCAGTCACCTCCTGCAGCCCAGGCAGGAAGCAGGAAATGATGCTGCCTAAATTCCTCTTGTTGAAGAGGTAGGGTTTCCTGTGAGTGGGGAGACGCCCAGGCCGGGATCAGGGATCAGAATCGGGCAGTCCTGAGGTCTCCACCCCAGGCCTGTGGCCCTGTGGAGAAGCCAGGCCTACAGGAACCAGCTTGACATCCAGAGCCAGTGGTCCCAGAGCCTCAAGCTCTAAAGCTTTCCTGGCACCTTCTCCCTGCTTGAGAAAGGTCCGCCTTTCCCCTGCTGTGACCTCCAACAGGAAGGGAGGGCAGGGGACACACACTGTTGGTCTTGGTCACACTGGTGCCAGCTCAGTTCTGGATGACACAGATAGGAAGTCTGCGTCTGACAATTTTACCTGCACTCTAGGTCCAAATGACCTTGGCCAACCAACAGAGTTCCAAACCCCACCTCCGCTAGTTCTGAAGCAGAGAGGCCAGGCAGGGTTTCTAAGAAGCTCCTTGCAAACTTGGGCTGGAGGGTAAGAAATGTGAGGCTTAGAGAAGGTACTGTCTTCCTCTAGCTGCTTCCATAGGCAGGCGAGGGCTAGTATGTATGGCCAGGTTATCAGAAGGGACACCAGGATAAGATAACTGACGCCAACCATAGGAAGGCCTCAAGTAAATTCATGCCACCACCAAAAGCCACCAGTCTTCAAAGGTCCAATAGGCCTATACAGACAGCCTAGGCTCAGGCCTCTCCCCCTCTAAGCTAAGGGTCAAGCCCTTGGAAGACGAGAGAAGAAAACTCACTATGGTAAAAGCAGGCAAGAGGAATCCAAAGGGAAGGAGGTTACCATTGGGGGTGTGGTCAGAGGTGGAAGCTGTGGAGAGCTATGGAAATGTTATAGACATAGAGTAGTGTAGTGGCCATATAGGCTGGCACATGCCTGAAACCCACAGGACAGCCACACTTGGTACGGCACGCCTTTAATCACAGGACTCAGGAGGCAGAGGCAGGTGAACCTCCAACCTGGTCTACAGAGTGAGATTCTGTCTCAAAATTAAAAAAAGAAAAAAAAAAAAAGACAGAAAGAAAGACAAGAGTACAGGACAAATACCTGGTTGTATTTAAGTTATACCCCAATACAAAAAGCAAAAGCCAGCTGGGCAGTGCTGGTGCACACCTTTAATCCCAGAATTCGGGAGGCAGAGGCAGGTGAACCTCTGAGAGTTCAAGGCCAGCCTGGTCTACAGAGTGAGTTTCAAGACAGGACAGGGCCACACAGAAGAGACCTTGTCTCGTACCAGCCTCCTACTCCACCCCAAAAAGCAAAAGACCACTACTACTTCTCCTTGTAAGAAGGCAAATGAGTCTGTACATTGCCTTGCAACATATTCCCCTGCTCTGGTTACTTACAGGCTCGGTATCTGGAGGTCTTTACTCCAATCTATCAAAGTGTAAGGCCGATGTAAAGGGGTTGGGAAGTGAACACTTGAGAGCCAGGCCAGAGTTCTTGGAACCAAGGCAATGAATGAGGAAGAGTGGGCAGAGGCAAAGAAAGGGGACAGCAACGTTCTCCAGTGCACCCTGACTCCTGCCCTCTCCTGGATTCCCAAGGCAGGCAGGGGCAGAGCACCTGGTAAGGTGGCACAAGCTGCCAGAGCAGCCACACTGTGACCAAATGCCTTACAACATACTGACACCTGTCTCTGAGCACAGGCTGGGTCTCACCTCTTACCTATCACACTCCAAGTTAATAAACTACAAAAACCACCATGACCCCACCCCATGATCTCACTCCAGAGCCTGGCTGGCCTGGGGATCTGCCTGCCTCTGTCTCTCAAGTGCTGGGTTTAAAGGCACGTGCTACCATACGCAGGTAACAACAGAGTTCTGTCACAGTGACTCTGTGACTTTGGGCTATACTGGGATATATATGGAATATATTTTCTCATGTACATGGAATATGAGAATGCCAGGCATGCTTATTTATGTTCTCTTGTCTGGGATGCTATAGGCCCAGATCAAGAACATCACTGTCTGCCAGGCCCAGTGTGGCCTAGGGCAGCTCTGACAAACACCAACCCTTGTACCTGAGTGGTGGCCATGTGGCAATCACTACACCCTAGGTGCTAAGGTGGGATAGTGAGGAAGACTGTTAATGTTCCACCCATCTGCTTAGTAATTTGCATTCTATATCAGAGGGAGGAAAAAAAAAATAGTCCTCAGGCAGGCCTTCCCCTGTCACATGAGGATGGGGGCTATGAGCTCAGTGGCCCAACATCTAACACACCCTGTTCCTCCCAGCACCGACTACGTGTCCAGAGGCTCCAGCCAGCCAGTCACAAACTCTTATCTTTCACAGACTCTGCTCCAGAACCAAGACTGTAGACTGAGAAATGCAAGGGTCCTCAAAATCCATTTCTGTTCCACCTGAGGCCCAGAGTGCGCAAAGCATCACAGCGTAAGCTGGAGACAAGGGTACCACCTGACCCCAGACTCCCCAGATGGTGCCTGCTAGGCGCCATAGGCTTAACCCACAAAGGTGTGGAACAGCCTGGACAGACACATAGCTCGTCCATTCAAGGCCAACCCATGTCCAGGGAAGGAGAGTCATCATTTCCAGCTAACTAGGGGGATGGACATCCATCTGTAGATGTATCTTCTTGGACCCTCCAAAATGTGACATATCCTAAGGAGGACTCAGGGTCAGTCCTCTACAAGGCATCCCGTGCAGCTACCAACAACTCCCAATACTCCAGTTTAGACCAGGAGAACTACAGGACGACCATCATTCCTTGGGCTCACGGTCAGATCTTGGGATTTTTAAGGGGTGACTACAAGTTATGGCCCTGCAAATCAGCACTCCACACTCTCACCTAATCACATCTACAGTACCCAGAGTCCGTAAGACCTCGCCGAGCCTGTATGGAGAGACAGCTTCTTTTATAGAGGATGGGCAAAGGCCAGAACTTCCTGCCTCCCGCCAGCTGCTGAGTCCCATCACCGGCTGTGTCCTCCCACATAAGGGACCAGCCTGGTGAGTTGCTGCCCTTCCTTCACTTCCTCAACAAGCCAGGGGGCTTTCACACCAGCTCACACCGAGGGAGGAAGCAGTGTATTAGTCCAGCCAGCTCAAGAGTCGGCTGGACATGGGGAGCCTAGGCAACCCTTACCGCTTTCTCCTATCCAATGAGCTAGAGACCAGGAGGGATCGGTGTCTAGACTGAACCAATACCTAGCACACCTTCTCCAACAGGCCTACCCGGAACAGGAAAAGCTGAGTCTAGATGTTCCCAGACACCAGCAGGCCTGGAGATGCTTCCGGGGAAGATGCCCATGCTTAGATTGTTCTTGAACACCGGGCCCTCTAAGGAGCCCCAGCCTTGGGAAGCAGGGGCTGGGAGTCCTCGCGTAGCAACCCCCTGTCAGGTGCTCCCTGGGAGCCCGGATCCAGGCCCCTTGCCCTCCACCGCTCCGGCGGGCACGCGGACCATGTGAGCAGCAGGTGCAAGACGCGGGGGTGGCAGGGATGACACAAACCATACAAGCGCCCACCTCCCACGGCCTGCCGGCCTCCGCCACGGCCCTCCTGCCACACCAGGCTGGCGCTTCCGTCTGGATGCCGAGATGGAGGTGGGAGGCGGTTCCCTCCGGTCCACCGGCCCCAACGCACAGCGCCCCCCGCAGCCGGCCCTCCCGCCAAGGACGCCGCTCCGCAGTGGCCCCCGCCCCGCCCTCCGGCCCCGCACAG
>JADRCD010184208.1:0-10617 GCA_019843815.1 Montemys delectorum
GGAAACAGGGGATTGTTTTAGTTTTTGGTTTTTTAATTTTATTTTATTTTATTTCTTTTTTTTTGGAGGGGGACTGGGAAAATTAATATTGTAAATAAAGAAAACATCTAATAAAAAATAATTATTTAAATGGTGGCTAAAAATGATAAATGGTCTGCATTCCATTTGAAGAGTGAGCTATTCCAATTGGATATTCCCATTCTACTTGTGAGTAAGCAGTGGGTATTCTTATGACCAAAATCTAAACATCATGTAGCCAGGCCAACTACAGATATGCTGAGGAAACATCAATTATTGATCCTGTCATTCAAGAGTACCAGAAGGACACAACCTCAAAATAGCTCTAGTGTGCAAGACCCAGTGCGGACCACAAGGAGTAAAGAGATGCAAGACAGTTTGTCTCCTCCAAATTTACCAGTCTCTAATAATGGCAACCCACAGGACATACTTAAATTATAATCGAAAAGAACATTTATGAATAAGCTCAAAGCATGAAATTACTCAGGGGATAAAACAATTTGCCAGTCTCCAGTGAAGGGATAAGGACACAGACTGAGTCACAAAACCTTCAACACATGATTTTCTTGCTTATAAGAGATGCAAGATAAAAAAGGAGAAGCAAGTGAGGGACCCCACAGAGGCCAGGAGATGTGGGCTGGGTTCTGCCTCACCATGTCAGAGCTCTGTCTCCCTTCAGGTCTGTACCCTATCTGTACTTGTGAAGCAGCATATTGCCACCACCCACACCCCAGGAGGCCTGCTCTAACCAGGGACAAAGTGAGACCCTTGCACTGATACCATACTGTCATTGCTTCATCTCCCTTCTTCTCTACACATCCACTTACACTCTCAGATCCACAAGTTGTTCCCTTACTACACAGTTCTTCCTGCCTTCCAGGAGATTTGGTCTAAACCAGAAATCACATCTCCATCTTTCTCCTGAGAGGCCTGCTCCAACCTGGGACACCGAGGCCATCAAACACCAGAGATAACCAGATGGAGAAAGGTAAGAACAAGAACATAATCAACAGAACACAATACAACTTGACATATGCAGAAGCCAGCTCTCCTTCTACAGCAAGCTCTGGAAATCCTAACACACCTGGAGAGCATGATTGTGACAATAAATCTCATGAACATGATAGAGGCCTTTAACAAGGACATAAAAAATTACTTTAAAGAAATACAGGAAAACACAGTCAAACAGGCAGAAACCCTTAAAGAGGAAATAAACCCCATAAAGAAACACAGGAAAATACAAATAAACAGGTGGAGAAAATGAACAAAATGGTCTAAACCTAAAATCAGAAATAGGAGCAATAAATAAATCACAAATGGAGAATATCTTGGAGTTGGAAAACCTAAGAAAAATAAAACCTAGTAAAGGAACTACAGACACAAGTATCAACAACAGAATACAAGAAATGGAAGACAGAATTTCAGGTACAGAAAGAACGATAGAAAAAAACTGATACTTCAAAGAAAACCTCAAATGTAAAAGACTCCTAACTCAAAACATCCTGGAAATTTGGGACACAATGAAAAGACATGGAGAAGGTGAAGACTCCCAGTTCAAAGGGCCAGAAAACATCTTCAACAAAATTGTAGAAGAAAACTTCCCTAACCTAAAGAAAAGATGGCTAATCATGCAAGAAGTCTACAGAATGCCAAATACATGGGACCAGAAAAGAAAATCAAAATACTAACTGTACAGAATAAAGAACAAATATTAAAAGCTGCAAGGGAAACAGGTCAAGTAATATATAAAGGCAGACTTATCAGAATTATACCTGGCTTCTCAACAGAGACTCTAAGAACCAGATGATCCTAGAAAGAGCTCTTGCAGACCTTAAGAGATCACAGTTGCCAGCCCAGATTACTATACCCAGAAAAACGTTCAATTACTATAGAAGGAGAAACAAGATATTCTATAAGAAAACCAATTTAAACAATAACTTTCTACTGATCCACCCCTACAGAGGATAATAGCAGGAAAATTCCAACACAAAGAGGGAAACTGCACCCAAGAAAACACAAGAAATTAATAATCTCACAGCAAACCCCTAAGTAGAGAATCACAAACACATAGTGCCACTTCCAATAATCAAAAACAAGAACTAATAACTATTAGTCATTAATATCTCTGAACATCAATGCATTCAATTCACCAATAAAAAGACACACTCTAACTGACTGGATATGTAAACAGGATCCATCATTCTGATTCATACAAGAAACACAAGTCAGCAACAAAGAGAGACACCACTTCAGAGTAAAAGGCTGGGCAAAAGTTTTTCAAGCAAACAGACCCAAGAAATAAACAGGAGAAGCCCATTCTAAGAATCTAATAAAACAGATTTTCAACCAAAAGTACTTAAGTCCTGGCTTCAATGGATTGATGGTATGTGGAGTAACTTTCCATTGCTCTTGTGGCAATTTGTCTGGAAGCCACATCTGGAGGAACTTCAAGTGCTGAGTCATCTCTTTCCCAGCAGGCTTAACCTTAACAGCCAGGCTTTGGCATGGTCAGAATCACAGTGTGAGGTCGTTTCTAGCAAGGGTCCATAGTCATGTAGTTATGTCTCTTAACCCAGACTTCTGTTACCAAGTTCAAAGCAATGGGGGTTACCAGGAGAAACAGATTCATAATCCTAGCACATGGCAGGCTTCTGAACATTACAGAAACTCTCCAAGAACTTATGTTGGTCATATTCAGCTAGAATATCAGACTGGAAGTTAGGCAACAAGGGAGGGGGCTTTCCATATAGGATTTCAAAGAGAGCAAGACCCAAAGTATAGGGGTGTTCCTAATCCTAAATAAGGCATGAGGTAGGAGGGACACCCAATCACTACCAGTTGGGTCTACCTGTCCTGAACTCTGGGGTCTGTATGTACAATGTAATTTCTCATTGGTACCAGAACCTAGGCTAAAGATTGAGTTACCTTAGAGATGAATGCTGCTCCATTGTCAGACCCAAGAAAGATAGGCAGACCACACCTCAGTTTTATGTCTTCCAGAATCTTCTTTGCTACTATGTTGGCAGTCTCTTTCTTTGTAGAATAGGCATCCACCCACCCTGAAAAGGCATCTATAAAAACTAGCAGATATTTATATCTATATATTCCTGGCTTTATTTCTTTATAATCTATTTCCCAATTAGCCCATGACATGAAAGTATATCACAAGAAATATACATTTCAAAGGTTTTACAAGTCAGTCTTATGCCTTTCACCTTAATTGACTCTTACAGATCCTTGTCCCTTTTTTATTATATCTGTCCAGCTTAATCATTCATAATTTACTTAAATGCACTTCAACTCTTATGGCTATAAAACAGAGTTTCTGTATTGACAGGATCTCTTCTCTTGTATGAATTACATTATTTCCTGCCAGAACTTTATCAGGCAATAACTTGATATCAAACCAGGAAAACCATTTTAAGATATATTAACTCCCTGAAAGTCAAGTGCCTGTTCATGAAGTAAGCCACAATGCTTAAAGCTATTTCCTAAGGAATATTAGGATAGAAGAATTCCAGTGATTTTTTTAAAAAAGTAATAACTATCTCTAGATTGATTATTAAAGACTAGAAAAAATAAGGCTTTCAAGTTAACTCTTTAAATCACAACTTGATATTTATTAAGATATTTATATTTTAAGTCCAGAATAAATATTTCCTCTGAATCAGTTATACAGATATGATAACACTGAAAAGTCTGTCCTCGATTGCATGTGTTTCAAATACACAAGTGCAGCTTAATGTCCCATCTAAGTGAAATACCAAATAAAGAAATAGAATATACACAGGAGAAAATACTGAGATGGCAGATATACTATACTTTGCTATACAATATAACATTTTCTTTAGGCATCTCAGAACTTAATATTTCTAGCTGAGCCAATGAAATGATCCAATCTGTAGCTAACCTTAAATAAAGGGAGACATTTCTAATAACTGCCAGCACTGTCTCACTTTTTCTTTTAAGTTATTTTTATCTTATATAATCCATCCTGACCGCATCTTCCCTTCCAACCACTTTTTCCAGTTCCCATGCAAAAAACAGGATGCAACCAAACTGGGCACAATCTCTCATTATTATGGCTGGACTAGGCAAACCAGTAGGGTCCCAAGAGCAGAGAAAAGAGTAAGACACACCGACTCCCCCTGTTGGGAGTCCAACGAAACCCACAAACAAAGCAAAAGCAACATATTTGCAGAGGACTTTGCACAGATCCATGCAGACTCCAAAACTGCTTAGTCAGTCTCTGTGGGCCCCCGTGAGCTCTGTTTAGTTGATTCTGTGGCCTGTGTTTTCATGGTGTCCTCCACAACTCTGGCTTTTCGAATTCTTTATGGCTCCTCTTCTGAGGAGTTCCTAATCCCTACCTATGGTTCTGTGCATCTGCTCCCTTTCAGGTTGCAGAGGAAGCCTCTCTGATGACACTGATCTCTGATAATACCAGGATATTGTTACAATTCATCAACGTGTTGTTTTCAATTTTGGTACTACCCTAGGTCTCTGGGCCATCCAACTTTCAGTTCCTGTCCATGCAAGTAGTATAGAGCATTGTCTCCCTCTAGTGGTGTGAGCATTAATTCCAGCCAGTCATTGGTTGGTCACTCAACATAAATTTTTCTCCACCATAACCCCAGTACATCTTGGAAGCAGGACATATTGTAGCTTGAAAGTTTTATGAGTTGGTTGATGTTCCAGTCTCAACACTGGAAGCCTTCCCTGGTTACAGAAAACGGCGGCCTGTTAAAGTTTCTTATCTCCAATTACCAAGAATCACCACTAGGGTCATCCTCGTATGTTCCTGTGAGTTTACACTGCACTGGCTTTTCACATTGTCCCCCAACTATCCCCCAGTTCAAGTAGTCTCTCCCTTTACTCTCTCCCTCAAATCCCCACCCAAGGCTGATCTCTTCAATTCTCATTTTCACCCATCCCCAGTACACTCCAAAATCTAGCCTATTTTCCTTTCTCAGGGAGATCCATTTACTCCCAACCTCCAACCAACCTTCTTTGTTGCTTTACCTTTAGGTCTATAGATGGTAGCATGATAATCCTTTCTATAACAGCCAATACCCAGGTATTCCTATATCTCTGTAGTATAGCTTGAAATCTGTGGTGCTAAATGTTATGTTTTATAAAAATTGGTATAATGTAGTGTTATGCCATGAAATGTTGGTGAATCCCAAAAAGACCACCAAGGAACTGAATCCAATGCAATAGGGTTTCTTTATTCAAGCTCTGGCTTGAGCTCCTTGACAACCATGACACAGCCAGAAGATGAAGCACTGAGCCTAGCTTTAAGCAAATATTTATAGATGCAAGAAGGGGGTGTCTGGACAGGTACACATCAGATGTTGGGAGGGGGCATTATGCCCTTAAACATAATTTGCTGATGTTGGGAGCCAAACCATTACTTTAACTTCTGCTTTCCTCCTGATTGGTGGTTGTTTGGAAGTGAAGTGCCAGGGGTGGGCTTGTAACCTGGGGGTGCAGATTTGTTGGGGAATAACTTGGAAACTAGTGCTAGATACAGGTTTTGTTGGGAGATTTTGTGGAAACTAGTGTTTAGACACAGGTAGCCTGGAAACTGGTGCTATGTACTGGCCTGTTAGTTAACTTGCATTCAACCTTGGATTAAGTTCTGTAAGGTAGAGTCTGAATCCAAAAGATGTGATCTCTCATTTCCCCCTTTCTCTGACAACTAGAAGACCCAGTCATGGGACACCACGTTCCTGTCATCAAGTGCCTCTTGAACACAGCAACAGTGTAGGGTTTGGTGTCTGCAGACAGGATGGATCCCCAGGTAGGGCAGTCCCTGGATGGCCCTTCCTTCAGTCTTTGTTTTTTATCCCCTTTCTTGGTTTGGACAGGAACATTGCTGGGTTAAAAACTTTGAGATGGGTGGATGCTACCATGCCTCTACTCAAGGCTGTGTCAATCTGCTGGAAGTGGTCTCTACTGGTTCTATCTCCCTCTTCTATGTGCATTTTGGATAAAGTCATCCCCTTTGGGTCCTGGGAGCCTCTCTTTTCCCTGGTGTCTAGAACCCTCCAGTGGCTATCCTCAGTTCCTCATCATCACTGCTACATATTTTTCTTTGATTTCCTGACACTCTGTACCTCTCTCTCTCATCGCATCCAGAACCCGATACTGGCTGGTTATTTCCTCCCACTCCTCTTTCTGTCCCAGAAAGAGGACCCTCTCCTACACCTCCTGAAATTATCCTTTTCCCCCTTCGCAGCATTTTCTCTGTCCAATCACATTAGGGCAGTGACAGGCATGTTATTGGACAGGAATAGAGAGGTGGAACTAGAGTTGGAGGAGGAGAAAGGGCAGAGAGGAGGAAGAGGAGGACTTTCATCATGAAGTCAGAGGATGATGAAGAGTCAGACCCTTCGTGGTTATACAACTAAGCAAAGGGTTTTGTTTGTTTGTTTGTTTGTTTGTTTGTTTGTTTTAAAGATTTATTTTATTTTATTTTATTTTATTTTATTTTATGTGTATGAGCACACTGTAGCTGTCCAAATGGCCGTGAGCTATCATGTGTATGGCCGCTGGGAATTGATGCCGGGCCCCACTCACTCCGGCGTAATTCACCATAGCTGTCTTCAGATGCACCAGAAGAGGGTGTCTGATCTCATTACGGGTGGTTGTGAGCCACCATGTGGTTACTGGAATACGAACTCGGGACCTTCCGAAGAGCAGTCAGTGCTCTTACCTGCTGAGCCATCTCACCAGCACTCCCAAGCAAAGGTTTTTACAAAATAGATTAATTGGGTTAGACTATTGTCTTAATTATTTAGTTCTGAAATTATTCTATTGGCATCTTGTAAACTGTGATTTTATTATTATATAAACCTGATTGGATATTAAAACCTTAAGAGTCATGCATTACCTACCGGGTACTAGCCGCTAGCTAGATGATTGATTGTGGGGGTGTGCAAGGCATTGCATGTGAGCAAGATGTTGCTGCTAGCTGGGAGAACATGACCAGAACCCGCTGGAACTTAGTGTTGAGGCCGGACGGTACCGGCACAAGAACGTGGCGCAGCAGGAAAGAGAGTTTGCAGGGTGGATTCATTTTTTAAATATTCCCGCACCATACCCCGGTCTTCCTCCTAAGCTCAGTATGGTCTGTAGGTGGAATCATGGGCATTGTGAGCTTTGGGCTAATACTCAGTTATTAGTAAGTACATACCAGGTATGTTCTTTGGGGATTAGTTTACCTCACTTAGCATAATATTTTCTAGTTCTATCCATCTGCCTGTGAATTTCATGAAATCATTGTTTTTAATCTCTGAGTAGTACTTCATTGTGCAAGGTACCACATTTTCTTTCTTTTCTTTTCTTTTCTTTTCTTTTCTTTTTTTTTCTTTTTTTTTTTTTTTTTGAGACAGTTTTCTCTGTGTAGCCCTGGCTGTAGACCAGGCTGGCCTCGAACTCAGAAGTCCACCTTCCTCTGCCTCTCAAGTGCTGGGATTAAAGGTGTGCACCACCACTAACCAGCGGTACCACATTTTCTATATCCAATATTTTCCTGAAGGAAATCTGGGTTGTTTCCAGCTTCTGGCTATTATAAATATGGCTGTTATGAACTGAGTGGAACATGTATCCTTATTATGTGTTGGAGTATCTTCTAGTTATATGCCCAGTAATGGTATAGCAGGGTTTTCAGGTAGTACTATTTCCAGTTTTCTCAGGACCACCAGATTAATTTCCAGAGTGGTTGTACCAGCTTGCAGTCCCATCAGCAACAGAGGAAGTCTTCCTCACTCTCCACATCCTTACAACATCTGCTGTCACCTGTATTTTTGATCTTAGTCATTCTGTCTGGTGTGAGGTGGAATCTCAGGGTCATTTTGATTTGCATTTCCTGATGACTAAGGATATAGAACATTTCTTTAAGTGCTTCTCAGCTATTCAAGTTTTCTCAGTTGAGAATTCTGTTTACTTCTGTACTCCACTTTTTAATAAGGTTATTTGGAGTCTACTTCTTGAATACTTTGTAAATTTTAGATATTAGCCCTCTGTGGGATATTGGGTTGGAAACAAACTTTTTCCAATCTGTGAGTTTTTGTTTTTGTCCTATTGATACTGTCCTTTGCCTTACAGAAGCTTTGCTTTTTTATGAGGTCCCATTTATCAATTGTTGATCTTAAAGCACAAGCCATTGGTGTTCTGTTCAGGAACTTTTCCCCTGTGTCCCTATGTTAGAGGCTCTTCTCCACTTTCTCTTCTATTTGATTCAGTGTATCTGGTTTTATGTGGAGGTCCTTGATCCACTTGGACTTGAGCTTTGTACAAGGAGATAAAAATGGGTCAATTCTACATGCTGACCTCCAGTTGAACCAGCACCATTTGTTGAAAATGCTGTTTTTCCTCCACTGGATGTTTTAGCTTCTTTGTCAAAAATCAAGTGACCATAGATGTGTGGGTTCATTTCTGGGTCTTCAATTCTGTTCCATTGATCTGCATGCCTGTCTCTGTACAAATACCATGCAAGCTTTTTTATAACTACTGCTCTATAGTATATGTTGAGATCAGGGATGGTGATTCCCCCAGAAGTTCTTTTATTGTTGAGAATACTTTTCAATATCCTGGGTCTTTTGTTATTCCAGATGAATTTGCAAATTGCTCTTTATAACTCTATGCAAAATTGAGTTGGAATTTTGATGGGAATTGCCCTGAACCTGTGGATTGCTTTCAGCAAGATGGCCATTTTTACTATATTAATCCTGCCACACCATGAGCATGGGAGATCTTTCCATCTTCTTCAATTTCTTTCTTCAGAGACATGAAGTTCTTGTCTTACTTTACTTGCTTGGTAAGAGTCACACCAAGATATTTTATGTTATTTGTGACTATACTTAAGGAGATTGTTTCCCTAATTTCTTTCTCTGCTCATTTATCCACTGAGTAGAGGAAGGGTACGGATTTGTTAGAGTGAATTTTGCCGAAGTTGTTTAGCAGCTATAGGAGCTTTCGGTTAGAATTTTTGGGGTTGCTTATGTATACTGTCATATCATCTGTAAATAATGATATCTTCACTTCCTCCTTGCCGATTTCTATCTCTTTGATCTCCTTTTGTTCTCTAATTGCTCTGAATAGAACTTCAACTAGTATATTGAATAGGTAGGAAGAGAGTGGGTAGCCTTGTCTTGTCCCTGATTTTAATTAGATTGCTTCAAATTTCTCTTCATTTAGTTTGATGTTGGCTACTGGTTTGTTGTAGGTTGCTTTTATTATATTTAGGTATGAACCTTGAATTCCTGATTGCTTGAATACTTTTTTTTAACTTTTATTGCATTATGATGAGAAAAGTTACATGATTTCAATTTATCTGAATTTGTTAACATTTAAAAACATATTTTAAGTAAATAGAATTAAATCACATTCTTGTTTCCCTTTTGTACTCCAACTCCTCCCAGAGACCCCCCTTCAATACCTACAGTATCTTTTTTGTCATATTCCTTAAAATTTATAAATATTATAGCAATAAAAATAAGTATTATAAAAGTTGTTTGATATAAAACAACAATCAATTTAACAGTCTTATGTAGCTGCTCGTCTACAGCAGTACTGAAAATACGTCTTTCTCAATATAAATTTTAAATAACTCCAACCATATTAACTGTATACTTCAAAATAATATATCACTACTAGTATTTTCTTAAATGAACATAAGTTTATAAAGTCTTTTGTTTGTTTGTTTTGTATTTAGTAGAGTTTAAAATCTTGGCTCTTACTGTGGTACAAGCCCAAAATAAGAACAATTTTTAGACATTGGATTTCATTGTAATAAGGCTGTACTTCAATGACCCTCACATCACCAAAGAATTTTATCTCCGTCGTAGCTAAGCTGAGAGTTGACAGTTCTGCTGCACCAAAGAATGAATTGTAGGCACGATTTTTGGATAGAGACTTCCTACTATGGTCAAAGCTATTTGACTTGAGTGAGTGACTTTATTCTCAGCCCACTGAGAACAGGTTACATTCATCTAAGAAATGGTGTATGTATTAAGATGGTCTATCCATAAAGTCATACATCAACTGTTTCAATGAACAATGGTTCTGCTTGGAGGGTAGCACAGATATTAGGTGAGGGTAAGAATCTCGTTCATTGGCTGTGATAATTTGGAAAAGCATTCATCTCAGAGAAAGAGTAACTTATAAAGTCCTCTTCTTCAAACTTGATACAAGAGTTACAAATGTCAAGCAAAGCATTCAGTCTCACTCTTTGTTGTTCTCTTAACCTACTTAATTGTCTATGTTTCTTTTGGGTTTATAAATACTTTTGAAATATATAAGCTGTTCTGAAAACAATAGTATAACTTGAATACTTTTAACATGAAGAGGAGTTGTAATTTGTCAAAGGCTTTTCAGTATCTAATGAGATGATCATGTGGTTTTATTACTTTGAGTTTGTTTACACAGTGGATTACATTGATGGATTTCTGGACATTGAACAACCCCTACATTCCTGGGATGAAGTTTATTTGATATTGGTGAATGATCATTTTGACGTGTTTTTGGATTTGGTTTGTGAGAATTTAGTATTTTTGCATTGATATTCATAAGGAAAATTGGTCTGAAGTTCTC
>JADRCD010184210.1:0-35174 GCA_019843815.1 Montemys delectorum
GGGGGGGTGCTGATGGGTGTTCAGTTACTCTTATCCTGCAAGCGGATGAGAAATCCTGAGGTCTCCCATCTCCCTACTGAGTCCAGCAGTTCCACACTTCTGCTTCACTTACTGGTGTAATTTTGGTGTTTTCTAACCATTATCAGATTTATCTCATTTTGGATTACAGATTTAATATTTTTCCTCTTCCTATATTTCATCTCTCACTGTGAAGTGGTTGGAACCAAGAAGGCAGGGAGGGAAGGGGTAGGTTAGTGCCAGAAAGGATGAACTAACAAAGGAAGGTATCCTCGAACTTCTACCTACAATGTAACAAACAGATCAACACACAGAACCAGGGGAATGTCCAACTCTACAAGAGAACTCCAGGCCCCTTCCCTCCTTCACTATCATCAGCCATAGACCTCACAGCACTCAGATCAGAATGATCTGAAACTATCATCAAATGTCCATTCTGTGTTCCCTTTCCTGACTCATCCTTATGAGAGCTCCGCCAGGGTAGTGCCCCAGGGGATTTTACATTGAAGGCGTTGTAGTTACAATGTAAACTTTTGAGAACCAGTCCCAGGAACCTCATTACCAACTCTGACCTGTTCCCTCTTCGAAATCACAAGGCACCTCAGCACAACAATTATCTGGACTTTCATCTTTAGACAAGAACATTAAGGCTTGTAGTCAAAAATCTTTCGTGTGGCATCTTACACATAAAGGGTTTAGGGGCAGGGGGTGGGGGAGCACGGTGGTAAAATAGTTACCTTGGTAGTTATTATCAGCAACGGATTTTCTGTATCATCCGTAAAGGTGCCTACCTGGGGACTAACAAGCCATCCCTAAGCTCAAGAGTGAAGAAAGCTATGAGGGACAGGATTTAGAGAAAGGCTCTTGACCACTGGAGCAGGGCTTAGGGATAAGTCCACGGATCAAGCCACTACAGCTGATGGGGACACAGAGCAGGTTAACACTGTGTTGTAACTCTGGTCTTTGTGAAGCCTGTGAGCACACACCGGACGTAATGACAAATAAGAAAACGTGAATGGGAAAAGGATGACACGATCTTGTATGCATGCGCACGTACACGCATGCACACGCGTGGACAGGTCAAATGAGTTTTACGGAAGCGAAGGAGTCCCGTATACCAGACTAGCTAGCCTACAAGCATCCAAGGAGTCCCTGCCTCTCTTCTCCCGTCTCCCTGCAGGAGAGCTGGGATGAGGGATGCTTCAGAGTTACTTGTTGGCTTTTATGCGGGTCTGAGAAACTTAAACTCGGGCCCTGGTGCTTGGGTGGCATTTTGACCCAGTGATCAATCACTTCCGTCCTCTGGGACGTCTTTTTAGGTGAGTTCTTACTCATGTTCTCACTGCTGCTAACCCTGCATCTCTCTCCTTCACTCTCATATGGCAACAACGTGAACAGGACTTCAGAGCAGCAAGTGAAAGTCGGCGTGGCGTCAATTACAGTGGGGTTTGCCGTGACTGGAATGTCACAAAGTTACTTTACAGGAGGAGAACACCTTCTTTTCAGAAAAAAAAAAAAAAAAAATCCAGGTGGCGATATGCCAGCTCAGAGGCACTCGTTTAGTAAAGACCTTCAAAGAGCAATCCTGCATGCCCCGAAGACAGAGACAAAGCCGGCTCCAGCTTGCGCAGGTCAGGCTGACTGCCCTCCTCCATACTGGCCATGGCACTCAGGTATGCACACTGCCAGGACCACACATGCCACTAGGGGAAAGATCTGCCTCATCACTTCCAGAACAAGAAAATTAGTCTCTTGCTTAATGAGTCATTATACACTCGAATATATCATTTTTTTTTAGCTTCGTTATTGACATTTCTCTAGCATCGACAGCTTTTTAGATCCCGCTGGGATTTAAAACCGGGATGTGATCTCAGTGTCCCTACAGTAATAGGATAGTACACTAACGGAGGAAAATGCTCCCTTAATTGTTGATCATAATATTCCCACAAAGGTGCTGTGTTGTCTTCTGGGTTGCTTTAAGTATATCAATCAAACAACCTTTCCCTTCTTTAATGGCTATATGACACATGGCCCGTGTAGGTGCAAGACTGCGACAGGGTCCTCATCCGCCTAATTTGGATGAGCTGACATGACTAATGGGAGACATACATGGGAATGGATTTAGTTATCTGCACTGTGGAACACCCAGCCCCAATCCTGGATCTGCTCCTAGTAGGAAACAGAACAGAGCCAAAGCTCCTGGGACTCTTACAGTCAAAAGGAGACCAGGAAGCCTCTGTCTTGGCTACTGGGATGAAAGGAAATATGCTCCTTGTAACTCAGACTAGAAGGGGAACTGCATTTGCTTCTAGAAATTGCATTAGAGTAAAAGAATTGCATGTTTCGTATTTTCCTCTAGGACCCAAATGTCTTTTGAGAGATGACACTTGGAGGGAGGCCAGGTACTTGGTTAGATGGTAGTCACCTCTGTGGTCAAAAGGTAAGGCTGAAAATGTCTTGATGGACCAATTTTGCACAGCCCTTACCCGAACGGAAACGGTCTCTAGACAATCCTCTTGGAACGCTGGGAAAGGCACTTGCTAGGAGCCACAACTATTTGCCTGCTCTTCCCTTTCTCTTTCATCTGGTGCCTTTACCTCATTCTTCAGTGTGCCACAGTTCGGGCAAAGCAATTTCCAGTTATGGGAAACCTCTGCTTGCCCTGTTTATCCGAACCCTCAACCGCCCCTAGTTATCTGGGACCTGCCTCTCGGCTGCTGTGACCCTTGGAACAACCACGCCTGAGGTTTTCCTTCTTGATAAGGTGCCCAACCTGCTAGCCTAGGGGGAAAGGGACTGAGGCGAAACACAGGTCACTACTCTGTAAGTGCCTCACAGGAATAACTGTGGCGGGAGGGTGTGGGCTGAACAGAAACGTTGTTTCAGCGCTAAATGGAAGAATTAAACTTTGCACATACTAACCCCACCAAATTTTACCCCCACCCAGGATCTTCAGGAAGATAAGCAGAGCTGAGATGAGAAGTTCATGGCGTCACGCCCTCCTCTGAAGATCCCCAGGCAGTTCCTTGGGATGAGTAGACAGTTCCTTCAGTAGTGTAAGCATAGGCAAGGGACCCATGGGCCTGTGAATAACGGTCCAAATTTGTTCCAACAAGCAAACCTAAGGAAACTTGTTGGGTTACTAGAATAAAAATATACATGGGGGTGGGGCAGAAGTAGAAGAGGAAGTAGATGGGAGAAGAAAGTGAACAGTGAGCGTAAGAGGGGGATGGGGAAGGGTAATCGGACATAGATATGATCTAAATACATACATGTATAAAAATGTCATAAGAAACCCATCATGTATAATTAACATGTGCTAAGTGAAAGAAAACTGAAACAGAGACATTTCTGCCCCAAACCACGAGAATACCACTCATGTGAAATATCTGTCTCCTGTTACTTTTTGATTCCTAAGAGGATTATGGGAAGAATTTCTAGGGTTCTTACTTGAGTTAGAACTGTATTAGAAAAGGTGATTCTATTTTTTTAAATAACTCTTTAATAAAGCTACATTTAATTTCAAACTTTCTGGGGACAGAGAGAGGGCCAAGCAATTCAACGCACAGGCTACTCTTCCAGAGGGACAGAGTTTCATTCCCAACATGCACAAGCCAGTCTCGTTCTAGATTCTGATGCATGATGCCCAGACATACATTCAGGAAAAATACCAACATACATCAACTTAAAAAAAAAAAAATGTACCCTCACTCATTGTGTGTTAAGGAGGGGCATATTCAAGGAGCAATTTGTAGTACTTGGTTTTGTTTTTTGTTTTGTTTTGTTTTCTCCTTTATGTGGGTCCCAGGTATTGAATTCACTGCCAGCCTTGGCAGTAAGTGTCTTGACTCTCTGAGCCACCTCAGGAGCTCCAATCGTTTTGTTTTGAGAGGCAGAGTGTTAGCTGATATTAACCAACCACATCCAGCAGCTGCACAAGGCTCTAATGCCTAGCTACCCCACCTTTACCATAGTGACCTGTAGAGAATTCCTCCTCCCCACTGAGTTCACTCCCTTAAGATAAATGCTTGTCATTGGCTTTTCTCTAGGGAAATGCACCTTCTCAGGCGATGAGCTTAAAAATACCCCCCGGCTGCCCAAAAATACAACCTATATTTCTGTCTCCGTTTTATTTATGTTTTACTACAGCATAAAGAAGTACCTATTAAGGAATTTGGAGGAAAGGCCCTCTGGGAGGCAGAGGGAATAAATTGGTGCCAAGAAATTAAAGTTTACAAAGAACTGTTAATTTTTTATCTCTTCTTTTGCAATGATTTACCAGAAGAGGAGAACCGCCTGGTCAGTCTCACGTCTGCTTTCTGCATGCAGGGGGCTGGACTCTGGTCCTGACCATGGTTAAGTTTCTCACAGTAAGACAGAGAATTGGGATAGAAGATGAGGCAGTGTCTGAAAGAAAGCGGAACGTGTCTGAACTCGGGAGAGGGTTTAGAGGAACACGCAGGATCTTGCTGTAATGCACAAGAGAAGAGGATCAAGGTGAATGTATACAGGTTTGCCTGCTTACTAATTGGAGAAAGGAAGCAGAAAGGCTTTCCAGTGCTTTAGCATCACCGTTCCAGTCCTTATCTTCTGACAAGGATAGAAGGAAGCCTGGAGAAGGAGGAATGGATACCTAAAGATGGCATAGAGCAGCCAACGTTCTAGAAAATGAGGTTGCTTGCTGATGATTTATTGCAATGTCTTCCTTAAATGATGCAATATATTTTGAACAAATGTCAATTTTATTATTACAACTTTTAAAATTCAGAGTCATTCTTTATAGCCTTAATATGTTCCCTGCAGAAGTCTTCCTTCTTCCTGAAGGTCAGTTGTTAAGAAAATCCATTCATTCATTCACTCAGCAAATGCTTGAGGTCCTGGGTCCCAATACCAATGTCACTCGGTTACAATGTTATGAAAAGTAACAAACAACATGACATTTCCTTTCTTGTTAGAATGACATTATTTAAGAGATCTGAACTACTTACTACTAGCTTTTCCTTTATAGAGGCTTCAAAGGGTCACGCTTCCCTGTAATAGGTTATTTTGACATATTTTGATAAATTTAGCTACAGTGAAATGAAGCAGCTGACCCTCAGATTCGCTATTCAACTTGAAATGGATATATCTTGGTGGGAGTAAAATTCAACCCGAAAGGGGATTCAACCAAAAGGTAAGAAAATGAAATAAAATGCATTCCTATAAAGATTGTAAGAAAGTGTAGGGCAGTGGTGGCGCACGTCTTTAATCCTAGCACTTGGGAGGCAGAGGCAGACAGATTTCTGAGTTAGAGGCCAGCTAGGGGTACAGAGTGAGTTCTAGGACAGCCAGGGCTACACAGAGAAACCCTGTCTCAAAAAACAACAACAACAACAACAACAACAACAAAAAGATTGTAAGAAAGCTTATTCCTTCTTGTCTTTCTGGAATCTAGTTCCTACGTGAAGGGAGAAATTGGGTTTTTGCAGGTGCTGTTCGAGTTGCGCTGCTGTGTTGTTTCTATGCTAGAAGCCTTTCCACCAGAGTTCGGGCAGGGGTGAGACATGATCTACGTTAACAATGCAGTGATGGAAATATAAAAACCTCACACAGCCAGGCAGTGGTGGCGCACACCTTTAATCCCAGCACTTGGGAGGCAGTGGCAGGCGGATTTCTGAGTTCGAGGCCAGCCTGGTCTACAGAGTGAGTTCCAGGACAGCCAGGGCTACACAGAGAAACCTTGTCTCGAAAAAACCAAAAAAAAAAAAAAAAAAAAAAAAAACCTCACACAGTCAACTCTCCTCCAATTGACAGTCTTTAGGTAGAAATTTACCTCCCCCTCCCCCCCAAATAACCACTAGTAATCTTCTTCAACATAAGTAGAGTGGAAGAAAGAAATTAGTCTTTTGGGTGAGAAAGCTATCACATTTAGTTCTCCATCTTGTATCAAAGGTTATTTTATGGCCTTGTACTAACTTAAATTTCAAGGTGACAAATGTTTATCATGAACAGCATAAGCATTCAATGTCAGTAATTAATTATATACCTTCTCTATCCCATTTTGCCAGTGGTCACAGGTAAAAATGTCAACATGTTTTCCAAGTCTAGTTCCACAAAAACTTCCTGTGTGTGTGTGTCCAAATATTTGTGTGGTACCCTTGCTAGTGTAGGAGCCAAAGGTTGATGTCAGTGGCTTCTTGTTTTGTTCCCCATCTTTTTAAATACAGGATCTCCTAACTGCACTTTGAGCTTGTCACGTCAGCAGACTGGCTAGCTAGCTATGTCCCAGGACCCTCTTGTTTCTGCCAGCCTTGATGTTATAGATGCACAGGACCCTATGCAGATTTATGTGTACATTAGAGATTCAAGCAAAGACCTCATAATTATCCAATATGCCCTTTATCCCCTGGGCCACTTCCCCAGACCACAAATGTACAGTTAAATATCAGAATGCCATCTTTGACACTCTTATTTCCATAGATCCTTGAAGAAGTTATAAGGAGCTTATGGTGAGAAAATAATAGTAAGAAGCCTTCCAAACACCAGATAGGTTTAAGAGTAAAATGACCCTTATTACCAATCTGGAAAGTTTCATAGGTGCAAAACTAGAGGGAAGGTCATGATGAATGGGTAGCTTCAGCTACGGGTGCTGTGAGAATGCTTTGGGGTGCGAGCCTGCATTTCCATTGTAAAGAACAAGTACATTTCCCAATGGATACAGGCATTGCAGAACCAATATCCAAAGTTAATTCAGATTGAAATAACTAGGTGGTATGTGTGCATTAGTAAGCTCATGTGTTAAATACCAAGAAGAATACCAGTTGCTGTCAGTATGTTTCTCAGTTCACCAAAGAGGTCCTTTCTCAGTCTATATCTCCCATTGGATTTAGCTCCTCTAGAGTGTTCTGCCCTATACCAAGCTCCGAGTCTCTATTCTATAGACGGCTAGACGTGAATGAGACAGCTATACATGACAAAGTTTGAGAGCAGCTTCTTAACTGGATGTTATGAGAGGGGCTAATGCCTTTTCTAGAGTTTACAACCCAGACGAAGACATGAATCATGAACAAGCACTTTGCAGGCCCAAAGCCAAGCATATCTTCTTTAGGTAGCTACCTGTCACCTGGGTCCACTATCTCCGTCAGCTGCTCCATCATTGTCTTTATGGTTCTTTTTCCATTTTCATTTACAAATAGTAGCCGAGGCTTTTTAGTTTTCCTGTGCAATATATGACCTTCTCTCTCCACTGTCCCTGCCATAGCTGCCATTCACACATGCCTTGACCATGGTCTGTGGTAAAGCATCTAAGTTTTCTGCAGTCTCAAATTCCTCCTGCATAGCAATGGCCGATTAAGCACGCTAATATCTGCTTTTATCATATCTTCCTCAGCCTCTCCGATGACAATGTATGTTTGCACACCGGAGGCTTTCTGGCCTGAGCCTGCTTTGGGACGCTCCTTTGCCTTGCCAAGGCCTCTAGCTTTCTTCCTGTTCCTCTGCTCCTGGTTTTACACTACTCGCCTTGCCCATTGTGACTCTCAAGCTCTGACATATTTGATAGCGTTTTTTTTTCTCTCTTCAAGGCTTCCATTCTCCTATAGCACAAATCCCCCGCGCTGCTCTCTGGAGTCCACCATGACACCTGAGGTCAAGGCTCGTGCCTTTTCTTCACCGTGATACCTCCCAGCACTCCTGCCTGTCTTGACACATGATGAGTTCCCAGGGAACATTTGCATTTGCAATATGGATAGATAAAGCCAACTTTAACTTTTTCCATCCCGTTTCTTCTGTGTAGGGCAAGATTTTGGAGATGGGGGCCATTCTTATTAGCTCTTTGTCGCCTTCTTAAATATACAGCATAGTTCCATCAATGTGATCTATGTTCTTCCTATGTAAGGGTTTTTGTGTGTGTGTGTGTGTGTGCAAGCATGCTTGTGTATGTGCGCATGCATGTGTATGTGTGCAGGGCTAGGAATCAGATTTAGCATATTGCATGTGCTATTGAGTACTTTTCTATAGAACTAAGACCTCTACATATTCTTGTTAAATGCACAGTCCTGGATAGACTCTCATCAGTACACAAAGGGAAATGTCATGAGAAAGGATAAGAGGAACTCAGTGTGTGAGTTAGGTTGCCTCTCTCACTACCATATTTACCATGAATATAATATATCATATAATAAACATAATATAATATAATATAACATAACATAACATAACATGTGAGACCTTCAGGACAATAAAGACAAGTACAGGATGGGGATGAGCCAATGGCTTTTAAATGAAGACTGGAGTAATTTTTACCTTTGGGAGACCATCTGGAAACTGACAAGGAAAGGTCTCCATGAAGCCTTCCAGTTCGGAACACCGAGTAATTTTGCTTAGTATCTGCTCCAGACTCTAGCTACGCGCAGCATGATTTCTCAATATAGTCATGAAAAAATGCAGTTCAGTATTCGTGCAAGCAGCTCGACAAAAGCTGTGACAAAAAGATTCCCGAGCAGTCATTTCCAGCTGCCTTCTGAGAGTCTCCATCCAGCAGCTTCCCATAGGGAGAGAAAGGGGTACCATGGTGGCTACTGACTGTGATTACAGCCCCATGCCTGGGTCTTACGGGCTTGGCTCGCTGCCTGTGGTTCCATTTCCCAGGCTGCTTTAGTGGGCAGCTACAGAGTCTAATCTAAGCTTACATCAATGGGGATTCCTAAGCGAATACCATGTAGCAGGATGTGTTAATTAATAAACATGTTCTATTTTCACGCCGTCGTTTGGAGTCTCCTTGACTCAGAAACCGGATAGAGAAACCTTGTGCTTCACGATAGCAAAGCCTTGACATTTCTAATCAGTCTAGCTGTGCTGCCTGCACACGCGACACGTCAACATGAGAAAGTGGAAGTACTGTCTTTGCAGCTTCAAGCTCTCGGCGCTCTGATGAGGCGCGCGCTGTCAACTTCATTTGTACTTGATCCATAGAAAGAGTTACACCGTGATTTTCACCTCAGATTCTGCCAAGCTGTATTGATGGCAGAGAGGGGCTGAGTTAGTGTGGCTGCTATTAAAAACTCCAAATTTGTTTTTAAAAGTGATGAATTACTCTCCTTTGTAGGGGTAGTTTTTCATATTCCAAAATAATATTCCTGACCTTGGGGAAGATTTAGATTGAGTACTCTCTGTTAACCATTCACAGACAGTTCACATTTAGACTTCACACTGAAAAACTGTTAAGAACTTCATATTTAATAGTCCTCATGACACCTAACTGTGCTGGATAAAGAAGAGAGTGTGATTATTCTTCTACTGGAAGAAGGGGGGGGGAGCGGCAAGATGTCAGGAGTCTTTTTAAAATCAGACTGAATTGATAGTGATTGAAAAAAACAAAATACCAAACTCTGCAGCACAAGGATAATAAGCCCAGGTTGTCACTGTACAATAAGGAGATAATGCTTGGGGCTGGGCATACAGCATGTGCTTAAGGCCCAACTATAGGGAAAGGGAAGGGAGGGAGAAGGGAGGGGAAGGGAAGGGAGGGAGGGAGAAGGGAGGGAGGGAGGGAGGGAGGGAGGGAGGGAAGGAGGGAGGAGGGGGAGAGGGAGGGAAGGAGGGAGGAGGGGGAGAGGGAGGGAAGAGGGAGGGAAGAAAAGAGGGATGGAAGGAGGGAATAGGAGAGGAAGGGAGGAACTCTTCATAATAAACATCTCTTCTCTTAAACCAAGCTTTTGCCCCAAGAAGGCAAGAAAGCACCCGGCTTAGAGTCCCCACTATGTTCAGAGAAACAGATAGACGCTAATTTGCTCTCCAGAAGAACAGACAGTACTCAAACCCTAGTTTCAGCCGGTGTTCCAACTCCATGACACCCTTCCTGTCAGCGAACATTGAGTCCCCGGCCTCCTAGAGTGTGTGAGTAGCCAGTATTCTTGCATCGGTACCTACAGCTAAGATACAGAGATTCAAGCCTGCGGCAAGTCACAAGGTACAGCAGCGAGAGGCCTTCCAAAACAGATGCACGATCTTTTATTTATTACAGACCTTTATATTGTTACAGCTGTACTGTCACTATATTTCAAAAATAATTCCTTACGCTGTGTTTGTCTGAACTATGAAAGGAGAGTCATTGTGCCTTTGTAAAAATGTCTTTCTGGAGAAGTCTCATTCTTGAGCGATCAACCCTAGGATTTCAAGCACACATTCACTTCACTAAACTGCTATCTTTGCCAACTCGTGTCTGAACGATAGGAATATTGGATAGCAGGGCTTCAGAAATGCTCTGGACTATGCTGGTGTCAAGTCTTTGCAACTAAATACATATGTGACTATGGCAGGAATCTGAGACTCTAAAAACAAAGAGATTTGGGTTGAAAAACAAACATATCAGCAACAATTCAGCTCTGGGACAAAAATATATTTCCATCGTGGGCAAGTGTTTCCTCTGAGCTTCAAGTCAAAGTTGTCAGAGAAAGAGCAACAATTTCATTACAGAAAATGTGAGGTTAAAAAAATATGTATATCTTATTTTAGGGTTTTATTGTCTTTGAAATTATATTCAAACATCACATTGCTCATGAAAAATTTGAGTTGTCTCATGAAACACCCATTAGATACACAAAATCAGTGCTATAATTTCTATCACTTCTTTGTTTAGGGCATAATTGTGGGAAAGGAAAAATCCTAGCTTACAGAGCAAGCAGGCAGTTTTACCCACATAAAAATTCCAGGGAAAACAGAACCAGGTCTCTTGCTCTCCAAAAGATGAGGTGCAGTATATTAAACTTTCTTTTAAGCTCACTGGAAAAATTTTTCATTTCGTACACTTTGATTTATGTTGGATCATGGATAGGCACATGTTTATTTTGATGGCTGGTTATGTCTACATTGGCTCAGAAAACTGACTACTGCACCGACGTCAGTACAGACACACAAGGCTTTGAAAACCTCTGCGACCTTGTTTTTACTGTAACAGCATCCTGTTAGCACACAGGACTGCGGCCTGTGAAACAGCCATCCAAAGAAGGACAGGGATGTAGCTTGGCAGTGGATCTGCACTAGGTCTTGAGTTCTCTCCATAGCACTGGGGGAAAAATGTCATCGAGGAGGTACACAAATCCCCAAGCATGTCTATTAAGTCAGAAATAATTAAAGGGCATTTCTCCTTTAGTTTGGAATGAAATAGTCAAGAGGAGCGGAGTAAGGGACTGGTGTGTTCTCATAACGGAATGGTCAGGCTGTTCTGAGTTCAGAGTTAGGGAGGAGCCCACGTCCATCTCTGATCTCACCGCGCCTCTGTGGACATTGCAAATGCCCACAGGTGGACCGGGAACAGTTCTGCATTGTCACATGCATCTGTCAACAATGCCACTTATGACCTCTGACCCTTTGTCCCTGTTAATGGCTATCTGTAAATTCTGTCTAGCACTGAGGAGAAGACTTAGAGTGGAGTGGGTTCATAAGTAGACGAAGAGATCTCAAGATGAAATGAGGGATCTGGACCTTGCCAGCCCCTTTCCTGGTATCTTGCCTCCTTCATTCAAGTTTCTTCTGCACGAGGGGCTCACATGATAAAGAAAATATAGAAAGCAGGGAGTAAAGGTGTTAAACGAGTGCTTAAAAGTATTCTGCTCCGAAATATGAGAAAGATAAATGCAACTGAAGTCGTTAAAGGAACCCGGGTCTGTGGCAATTATGAACAGATAAAGGCTAGAGAAATGCACGTTATGAGATAATAAAGTGTGACTGGGTGCCTCACTTAATATCTGTGCTCATCTGCGGCCCTGAGGAAAACCCTGGAAACCATTTTGATAAAGCATATGTTGAGTGGTCTCAGTGGAGAACGATTGAAGGCTTGCGTCATGTGATTATTATAGAACCCCATACATCTGGTGCAAAGTTTGGCCTTATATCAAAAGCCATTCAGGGCAAAATGAGGAAAGGCGGCTTCTGGCCTCGTGGCCGTCCTTGTTTAGGTTCTGTAGAATGATTCTGGGTTTCCTCTAACTGCCTTACATACCAAGTAAAACTCACCCCACAAAGGAAGTAATAGCAAGCCATTAGGGCATGAGAACCAGAAAGCTACTGTTATCTCCAAGAAAATACGGGGACAGGCAGTTGGACAAAGCAATTGGGTTCCATGAGAAAAACAAGGAAAAGAATGTGGAAATTTTACAAATGACCTTTTCATTCATGAAAAACGAAGGTCTCTGAGGAACTCTGGGATAACGTGCACATAAGTTTATCTCTAATCCATCATCAAGAAAAAAGCCTCTGAGCAGAAGGAAGGCTCTGCTAATGTATTCTGCGTCCACTGGAGCAGGCTCAGGGATGTGCAGGCTGTAATATTTCTCTCCATCACTACGGCCATCTGCCCGTCATGGGTCATATCCACTGTGTCTGTCAGCAGAGGCTTGATCCACATTTATATTTATCAAGTCAGATCTCGAATCTGGTAATGTCTGGCCTTTTTTCTACCCCAAGAGTGTAATATGAGTCCTATATTAACTTAATAAATAAAAACAACAGGATATTACTACATAACCCTTCTAAGTAAACATGTCTCTGAAAATAAGGGGCTTTATACTGGGAGGCATGAAGACTTTGAGTGATGAAATAACTCCAGTAAGGATCAATGAGAACCCTCAGACCTTCCTTAATTAGAAAAATGGTTTTAAAGCAGTTCTCATTGTGCATCTTTTAAAAATTCATTTGAAAAACATGGTTCTGCTACTTATTTTACTTTGTTAGACTGGTAAATTGTTACAAGTTTATCTATCTTCTGAATTTTATACAGATTTTTTTTTTTAATCCACAAAGATGTTGTGTCTTAAAAATAGCTCTAATGTTATATGTAATATGCTAGTTTTACAATGTCAACACCACTTGGAAATAAATGAAATGAGCCTTATTTAGCCAACACACAGTGTTTTATCGATATACAAACAGAAAAATGTCATGTAATGAGATGATTAGGAAAAACATGAGCTCCGTGTCTTAAAGGTTATCCATTTTAGGTTACAGTAATTGATCCCAGTCCCTTCAAATGTGTAAAACATTCCAAACCCTCCGCCAAATGCTGAAGGAAGAGCCCTGCCAGAATTTCAGTACAGAAAATTTTAGAAGGCTGTTCAAATCCAAAAACAAGGAAAAATATATATTATTGCTGAAAGTCGTACGTGTGTTCTGCTTTCCAATGAAAACCATAGCCAAAGAAGCTTTCATTAAATTGGAACAGGATGACAAATACTCAGACTGAAAATGCATAGAGTGAACTGAAACATTAAACATTAAACGAGGTCTCTAATGTGTAACAAAAAAATTGAGACAGAAAATAAAAGGAAATATTTTCAATATCTTAACAGCTGTCTCCCCATTTTTCTCAAGATGCCGAAGTCAAATAGGTGAAATGGTCTTGGAAACTAAACCCCGGTTTTTAAAACTGCAAGTGAGGAATGCTCATTAATTCAGAAATGTCACTACTATGATGCTACGAATGTAGAACTGTTTACAGTGGTAGCCAGCACAGCCTATCTGGAGTCTCTTTTACGGTAGTCAGGTGAGGTGACAGACTGCTAGGAGTCTACTTGCCATAAACCTCACTCTCACTACAATAACATGTTGTACATAACACTGAAAACTGGCAGGCAAGAGATGACCGTACTGCACAGCAGTTTGGGGTCCATTTTCCATGTTCTACGAAGGCTAGGACAGACGGAGAAGGGACAAAGAGTGAACCATACAGCTCAAATGGGCCGTAGCATAATGCAAAGATTACCAGGAAAACCTTGTTTTGCCTCAGTCTCTAGAAGAAAGCAGAATTGGGAGAATTTCCTCTGCTCAGGTGGATGAAATATCACTCATCAGGGTTGCAAAGAGGGCAGGTGAAGCTGACTCGCATGTGCAAGAATTTCAGTTGTAAACCAGCTACACCAGTTACCACACGTACCAGGGACCTCTGCAGCATAGGTCGATTTAGGGTGGATCGATATGGACGGATCCTGCCCAGTCGCCCTCACTGTAAGGAAATAGTGGGAGTTCTCCCTATAAGGAAACAAGATATTGGCTGTTTTAAAAAGATGAAAAAGGCTACCACTAAAGAATTCTAAAACAGTGTCTGAACTCCTTCCGAGATTCAAAGTAGCTTCCTAAGAATATTTGCCCTAGCTAAGGTTTTAACTGAGGTGTCAACTGGCCATCTGTGAGCTAACTCATTTAGATCCCACTTAACTGTTGTGGACCGTATGCAATGATGTATTAAGCATATCATCAATGAATCTTAAAACTAGAATGTTCTTCCTACCGCATACAGGCTAGCTCACGAGCCTACGGAGGACTGCCTTTCGACATCACACGGGCAAGCTCAGGACAGCACACAGGTTGAGCACAAGTAGGCGATCAATCAAGGCTCTCTGGGTTGTGCTGAGTGGCCTGCAAAGGACTAGAACTGAATGGAACCAGAGTGGGGGATTACCTTCTTTAACTCGCAAATGACAGGTCAATTTTCCTGACTTCTTGAACGTGGGGTCCACGGTGTTGCCAACTTCATGACCCCATCAAATGCTTTCTGAGGCTAGCATAGACATCTCTTTCTCTCCCCCTACCATTCCCACTGCAGGCAGGTGGGCCAACTGGCTATTAGCTAAGTAAATCTGAAAATGTCATCTGTCATCTTTCTTCTAGCTTCCTCTTCATTTGATAAAGTGCATTGCAAGTCCTTACCTATCAAGGCAGATTTCCTCTAACCTCTTATTTGAATGTGACTTATTCCTAGGAGCCCAGCACAGAGAGTTACAAAGAGCTAATTATGACACAATAATACATTTCTACTGAATTGGGCTTACTGAGTTAGTAAATACAAATGGGGCAGCCAGTCCACAAACGTTAAATTTCTGTAATAGTACCAAGGAGGGAGAGAAAAAGGCATGGGCAAAACGACAAGCGCTGTGATTGTCTAGTTACCGGAGTCATCTCAGGAGGGACAGCTGGTGAGTGTTGCTGCTTCCTTTCTCAGTTTGGTCTTAGAGGGACAGACATACTGTGCATAGCCTATGTGCACTGCTTTGCACAGCCCGAGATCTGTGGATGTAGCTTGATAAAGCAAGCATGATGTGCTCATGTCTTATATCTATGGGTTCAGTACCCAGCATCCTCTTCACCAGGTAGGTCCACCCTGAGATTCTATTTAGTTGTCAGTGGGCCCTTGTTTGGCCTTTAGGCACACAGTCATTGTCACCAGATAGTCCTTAACTCAGATTTCTATTTTCATAGCCTGTCCGGAGCACCGATCTCTTTAGGTTCCAAGTCCTGCATTCCAGACATTCTTAAAACAGAAAAGTAAATCCTGTCCCACTGCTCATGCCTTGCTGAGCCTTGATGACGTCAGAGCCAGGCTCAGCTGAGCTCCTCTGGATAATAATTAACTTACAGAACACAGGAAGCAGAGCAGACAATGAGAGCCATGGTTCTCAACTGAGGTTTCCACACTGGCAGTATGCGAACTGCTGAATCCTCAGGCCCCACTGCAAGACCCACCAAAGCAGACACACGGGATAGAGCCTGCATACTGTGTTCACTCGCCTCACCAGAGCTTGAGAATTATAGGTGTAGAGAGCCAACTTTGAGAGGCATATCCATATTTGAAAACCAGGTCAAGTCTCTGTTCCTGGGGGGGTCCCGGACAAGCGCTTTTCTAACTTTTTCCAGGCTCCGATAGCTCCTCAAGAGATATAAAATGAACACCAGAGTTACTGTGATTGCTTCTCATGGCCTCTGGTGTCGTACAGTAAGTACTTGTAACCACACATACACACACACACACACACACACACACATACAATTAAAAAATAATTTTATAAAGAAGTTAGAGATACATCTAAAGGTTTTTTTAAATGAAAATATGACAATGAACAGTTTTCAAATCAGTCTGAAATAATGCAAATCAAGTTTATTAAGATATGTACCTTAAAGGCTGGTGAGATGGTTCAGCAGGTAGAGACAACTGCCACTAATCCTAATGGCCTGGGTCCAATTCCAGGACTCCACACAGTGGAAGGAGATGAATAACCCCTTTAAGTTATCTTCTGACCATCACATTCACATGCAGGCAGTGACACAAACACACTCACACACATACACACGCACACGCACACACACACACACACACACTAAGTGTAAGCATCATGTAATAAAGAAATGTCTTTAATGACAGTAACGCCTATTTTTGCTTGCTTATCTTCTTCCAATCATTAGTGTTTATTTAAGATCCATCATTATCCTACATTGTAGATATTGTTGGCTCCATCTCCTTTGAGGGAATTTGGGTGTGGCAGGTTGTTAATGCATAGATTAAAGGCCCATAGCTATAAATCATAGGTGTAGGATTAAAACTCAGAGCCGTCTGTCTCCAAATGCCATTCTTAGCCCATGTCTAGACATGTTAGGCTTCATCACAACATGAAAACCTGACTTGGACCCCACACTCCTTGAAGCTGTGTGCTCGCTGGAAGGGAGCCAGAGAAACCCAGTTGATGAAAGGAATGGAATGAGTGACTGATGAGAAAGTAAGAAAAACCCAAATGTGCTTACACTAGGCAGGGGGAGGGGAAGGAAGGGCAGGGAGAGGGGGAGGGGAGAGGGGGCAAGCTATGACAAATGTTTGTAGTAGAAAATGGAATTATTATAATGATTTAAAATAACCATCTGGGGGAGAATTAATGGATTTGGCTCTAAGAACGGGAATATTTTAGGTAAAAATCTTTCCTTCCCTGTTACCACCCCCGCCCTGAAACAATTTACCTTGAAGAAATGCTGGAATTCTAGCAACTCAGAAAGGAGTGAAAAACGATCACCTGGAGCCTTTCAGAGCATCCTGATTAATGGCAGATAAAATAATTCTACACAGGCAGGGAGGAGGGGGGGTGGGGGTGACCTCTTGGTCCTTGTCAAACTTTAATTTTTATGTTTTATAAATAAAACATTTTTATTTTTTTAAAAAGCATATCCATTAATCCTTTTAAGTCTCTTGAGTCTCTTGACTGAATCATGCATTTTTTTTTTAAAACCTTTAATGTATTCATTTTAACCCATTTAGTATGGAAGTAACCCCAAATGCATGAACGGAACAAAAATCCGAGAATTTCCAACATAAAAGCTCAGGCTAGGAGGAAGGCTTGGGCAGACCTGCTTTAATTGTGCTTAGCAGGCAGCATATCAACTTGATATTTTCATTCTTCCTAGTTAGTCACAGGACAAAATTTCACCCAAAGCCATGTTTCCAAATTTTATAATCCTCTGTTAATTAATGCTCCTCCAGAGCTTTTCTTGGATCTTTTACATTTTATAATAATAATAATAATAATAACAACAACCACAACAACAATAATAATTATAAAATTGGGGAATGACTCAATGTGTTAATAGAAATGTGCTCCACGTTTCCAGGCAAATCTCCTAATGGGTTAATTTTCTGAAGGAGTCAGGCTTGCTTAGGAAGCTCGGTGTCATTCTTAGAACGCTGGTACATCTGTTTGTTTCAGACATATCAGGGACAAAAATCAATGTGTTAAGAATTGGCTGATAATATTGTTGGGGGATTAATCTCACAGTCTAGATCATCAGCACGATTATCTTTGGCATTCAGTGCACACGCAGCTCCACTTTCAGCAGGAGAAGGCTTCCCATGCTGAACTACGAAAGCCTACATATTGTATGGTCTGCCACCATTCAATATTTAATCCTGCAATTGAAGCCACTAAAGGTATAGAGCAAAGTAACAAGAGGAATGAATCGTGGCCTCAAACCTGCAAAAAGACAACCCGAACAATTTATCTTTCTGGCCTGGATGGCAATTTTTTGTCATCCAATATTCTTATCGCTTCTCCTTAATCTGGGAATTGTAGACTGATCAATGCCATATTAGCAAAATCCCTGAAATGAGATCTGGGAATTTAGAGCATCTTTCTTTGTGAATACTCTTGTTGGCTGAGGTTTACCTGAAGTCTAAAATCAATTGATTTAGCAGGTGACATTTTCAAGCAATCTTGGAGGGCGACATAAAATAATTCAATTTCCATGCAAAACAAAATATGTAAACGGCTAAAACAAAATTGTAGAACTCCGTGCCTCAAGGTTTTCACAGAATTCGTTGAAGATGTAGTGCTCTCAAACTCAACAGAACCACACTTCAGTTTAAGAAGATAAATTCCACTGTGGAGTCATTGGCTAATTGCTTATTACCAAATCACTTCAGTGTGTGATTTTATTTTCCTCACAAATAAGTGGCTTCAACATGATGTACCGTGGCCACGTTGTTCACGAGGTACATGTTGCTCCCTGTCTCTGTCTGTTTCTGTGTCTGTCTCTCTGTCTCTGTCTTCTTCGATTCCTCTTTTCAACCACCCCTCCTTCTCTCCCTCCCTCCCTTTCTCTCTGTATGTGTTTCAGCTATGGAAGGGTTAGTTTTATATTCATAGTTAAGGGACAAATGGTAGATAAATGAGGTGCTTTCTCCTGCCAGTAACATTCCTATTTTGAAAAAAAAATTTCAGGTTTCTTCCTCAGGGAAATAAATATAAACCTAAACTAGGCAACAGGAAAAAAAAATCCAATATTTTTCTCCAAGAAGTTTCAGGCCAAACAGCTCTTACAGACACCCTGAATGGTTTGGTTGCCTTCCTAATAACTATATACCCCAGGTTTAGAAACAGTGCAAGGGAAATGCTTATTTTAACACTACACTTCGTTTGGAATCACTATGTGTATCTTAAAAATTGTTCGTCTGGGATTACAGCTGTAAAAGTATAATTATTCTCTGTCTAGTGTACGGTTCCTGCATCCTGAGAACTCTGAGTGAGTGCAGTGTCCTGACACCTGGCTGGCCACACTTCGGCTGGTACCTGGGATGTGATGTCTGATAGTTTCTTTGGAGGTACAGAGGGAAAGTGCTCATGCACATTAGAGCCATCATTATTATTATGAGCATGCTGGCGCTCCTGTGAAGGTGTCATTGACTTCCTGCCAGCCTTCGTGGATTGCTGACATTTTGTTAACCAGTCTACTAAAAAAAAAAAAAATCCATAACAGGATATTAGATGATATTTAGAAATAATATCAAAGCAAGCGATCAAGGAAAAGAGATTTGGTATCTTAAAAAAGACGCTCACTGCAAAGTCCATTAGCTGTGCTTGCCAAAGTCTACTCAGTCTAATTAAATTATTGTGTTTACTGCGGAATTCAAAGATAAAAATATTATCTTTTGGCAGCATACACATGGTGGATGAGTTAGACTTGTGGAATGCTCAATTCTACGGTCTGGTTGCGCACCACTTGTCTACATTCCTAACTACCTTGTTTTCTTTACCTCTCCAGTGTTCCCCATGTTCTAGTATCTTCTAGTTAGCTTCTAGGAAGATCTACAGAGCTTATGAATACATGCAGGGCCATTCACAGTATTCTGCCTTTTTTTTTTTTTTCCTTTTGCGGTCGAGTTAATCCATCAACCTTTTTTATTGACGCTACACAAGTCTCTTCGGCGACAAGCAATATGGAAAGGCATACCTCTTTCTCAATGACTTGTCAACGATTGAAAGAAAATATAAGTAGGAACGAGATCCAGATGGGAAGATCTAATTGACATAATGTAGCATGTTAAAAGATGCTTTCTGTGACTTATTTCTAAGGATGTGAGGGGTAGACTGAGTGATGGGAATGGAACTCGTAAAAAGGGAAACTGCTCTTTACTCTTTCTTTATCCATTGGATATTTCATTCCAATGTACAGAGATACTCTCAAGTCTTATCGGTAACCTGAAAATAACATTTCCATCCTTATTTAGCTCCCATCCCTTTAATTGCACCCTACATAAGACTTCTCATTTACCTTTCTCTTCCTTGCTGGTCATTGTGTCTGAGTGTTAAGCTCTTAGCCCCACAATCTGAAAACCCACTTCTTTAGTAGAGTATTGTTTACCATGCTTTGCCTAACAAAAGCACTCCTCAGCCTGTGCCTACTTCCTTATGGTCCCCAACCTGACACTTTCCCCACATCTATGTCACCTGCAAGTGAAGGGACTCCTTTAGGCCTGGTGACTGACCTCCTGTTCTTCTGCTCTCAGGGGGCCCCCCTGGGGTGACCTCTTGGCTCTACAGTTTCCTCCATCTTAAGAACTCTGAATCCCCATCCACCCTCCTAAGCGCTGGTTATGGCTCTATGGCGGGACATGTCACCTAGCCAAGTTACACATAATTAAAAACCACTGACCTTCCATGGGAGTGCAAACTCTCCGCACTCCTTCATCTTAAAGATGAAGAGCTGGGTGGCCGAGCAAAAGAAGGGGAACAAGTCAAGAGTCACTGTTTCCCAGTCAAAGCTATGCAACAGACTGTAGCCTTGCTTCTGCCTGCAGTGTATGCTGTGTAATGCCTCTTATTAATTACCGAGGTTCTAGACAGTCCAACAGGTGGGCTGCGATGGTGTAAAGGAGACTGGAGGAAGAGTTACCCGTTACTGTAAATCCTGCAGCCCTCACCCTGCAAATGTAATTGTATTTTTATAATAGCCATTTTTATAATAGTCTGGCATTGCTGACTTGAGGATTCTTGTAGTTGAAGGATAAATAAAGCCAACTAAAACCTGGGGGAAAGTCTAACTGGAATATTATTTGGAGCACTGCTTCTGAAATTAAGGAGCAAAACATTGGAGCAACTTGATCAGCTTATACCTAGAATTTTCAAAAAAATAATATGAATAAAAAAATAATAATGAATCACACAGTGGAGTCGAATTATTAGAGGAAGAAGCCAATTTAAAAACATTGCTATGTTGGGTAGAGCGATGGCTCTCAGTGGTCAAGAGATGTGACTGCTCTGCTAGAGAACCCAGGCCCCTTCTCAGTGCCTCACCTGTTGGCTCACAACCACTGGCAACTTCAATTCCACTGCTATGGCAGCCTCTCTTTGCTTCCAAGGCCACCAGGCACAGATGCAGTGTGCAGATGCACAGGCAAAGGAAATCTCATATGTGCGGAATGAAACTAAGTAACTCTTTCAAAAATGGATATTTTCAAAAACAGGGAAGAAATCCCAATGGCGCTTGTCAATAAATATGTGTTAAGGGCCAACTGTTTTGAAGACAGAATCAACTGTTACCTCAGTCTAGTGTCCTGACCATCTATAAAGACAGTAAACCATTTACACAGTACACTAGGGCAGACCTTTGAATGGAAGATGCTACAGACTGAACAATCATTACATGTCATTAAATGTATTGAATTAGCTCAATTACTGGCCATAAATGTTAACTATAATCATTCAGGGTAGTGAGCCACATGGCTATTCCACCATCTCAGATAGTTCTGTAGCCAGGCCTTATGACACAGGCTTCTTCAAACCAGGCATCAGTGAGTACCTCCCTTTATTTCCTCTTCAGAGAGGTAACAATAAACACTTAGTATTAACTTGATGGGGAAAAAAAAATCTAATGGGTCCCGTTGGAATCCTCAGTATATCTGCCTCTGGTTTTAACCCCTGGAATGCACCAGATGGACAACTCAACAAAACCAAAACAGAAGAGATGCAAATATTCACAGCCAACCCCTGGAACACACCAGATGGGCAAGTCAACAAAACCAAAACAAAAGAGACGCAGATACTCACAGCCAATCACTGGACCCCTAAGGAAGAATTAGGGGAAAGATTGAAGGAACTGAAGGGGATGATCATCCCATAGGAAGATCAATAGTGTCAACTAACTTGGACTCCTGGGAGCTCCCAGAGACTAAGCTGCCAACCAAAGAGCATACCCAGGCTGGTCCAAGGCCCCAGGAACATATGTAGCAGAAGACTAACTACCCTGTCTAGCCCCAGTGGAGAGGATGCACCTAATTATATAGACACTTGATGCCCCCAAAAGGAGGGTGCCTGGGGGGAGCTTCTCAGAGGTGAAGAGGAGGGAGGATGGGGTGAAGAACTTGGGGGAGGGGACCTGGATGGGTCCCCAACATTTGGGATGTAAATAAATAAAGTAATAAACTTAAAAAATGAAGTAACTTCTCTGAGTCTCATATTCCTAACCTGCCAAAGGAGAACCAACCAAGTCCTTAGTCATGGTCATTCATATAGGCCTTGCAAGATGACTATATGTTATATATGAAAATAAAGCCGGACATGATGGTACATGTCTGTAGTCCTGGCTACTCAAAAGGTTGAAGTAGGAAGACCTCTTCAGTCACTGAGCTCTAGATCTGTTTCAAAACATAGCAAGGACCCCATCTCGAAGAGGGAAAATATATGTACACACATGTGTGCATTTACATACACGTGCACACATACATATACACACAGGAATATATTCGGTATACTGAAAAGTGGCATACAAGTGCAAAGATTATATTTTAATGTGAGTTCTAACATAAGTATCTAGTAGAAATTTTATTTCTATGCTAACATAAGTTTCACAAAAAAGCTGAAAATGCTTTTTCTTAGTTGTATACAATTGAGATATGTATAAGAAACACAGACAGGATTGGGAATGTAGCTCAGCGGCAGAGTGCTTGGCCTTGGGCTCCTGGGTTTGAGTCCTGGAAGGGAAAGGGGAGGGAAAAGAAGTGATGGGGAAGAGGAGGAGGATGAAAAAGAAGATGAGGGTAGAGAGAGAGAGGGGGGAGAGAGAAAGAGAGAGGGGGGAGAGCGAGCGAGCGAGGGGTTAGAGAAGAGAAATACTAGAAAAGAAGATCTAGGCCCAGGCCCTGATCCACAGCCGTTCAGTTAAATGTATAAGCAGGATTCTGTGCTGGACTGTATGTGGCTCACCAGGATAGTACCGCAGGGGTCATCATGGCAGTCCAGATGAGTATTTGAGTATTGGCCAACGTTAACAGTAATCATCACACAAAGTAGGATGTGTCAATATTATAAATGTGTCAGAAAAGGCAGAAGCGCATCCATTTAAAATGGATCAATAAAGCCTCATAGAAAGAACGCTGCCCGGACATCAGCCTACAAACATAGACGAGGGTAGGAGATGAGGGAGCACCAGCCGGGAGAAGGGAGCATGGGCATGCTGCATGAGGGAAAGCTCATAGGCGGCAGTGGATAAGCGGGATATGCCACTGGAGCATACAGACACTCAAGTGTGCCTCGAAGCACACTCCTGACCACGTTTTCCTGTCATTACATTGCTAACTATGTGGGCATATCGTTAGCAATCTCAAAACTGATATTGTGATCCCCTTTTACAAATGGGACATTTTCTGCTGCTTTCTAGCCAGGTAAACCAACAAGAGCTCTCAAAGGAGTCTTTGGCATCGACAACAACAAAAAGGAAAAACAAAAATGGGGGAGGCATTGCTCTCTTCTAGAATGTGCTCCTGTTAAGTTCTTCATATTTATAATGTTCTGTGACTCGACGGCATCACACAGATAAAGCCCAGAGGAAATGTTGCAGTTAATAAATTATTAAGCTGCTATCCTTTAAAACATCAGCACTGGGCAGTACAAAGACTCGCTGTGGTCTGTCAAATGCAAAACGGATCTGTAAATCTCAGAAAGAAAAATGATCGGAGCTGAGGAACAGCTGGTCCTGCAGATCCCATGGCCCACCTGGGACCCCCTTCCTGCAGCCTGTCATTCTTAAAGAGTTTAATGCTAATGCAGTCAATGAAACATAAAACCGTACCGAGGGAGGCGGGCGATGGGCACCCTCTGAGGATCTATCCTCCGCTTCATAAAACCACCTTTGAAGACACATCTACTGAGATGCCGCTCTGAAAATACAGCTCCGTGTTTGCCCAGAAACAACTTAATTGGGACGGGTGACTTTGTTTATCATATAATGTATGGTTAAACTAATTTCTACTTTGTCATAGGCCCTGTTAGATAGCTACATTTCAGATTTCTTTGTGCCAAAATTGCTGAGCCGAGATGACTAATTCTTAAAGTTATTATATGTAATTTTTTTTTCCCTGACAGGTAAAATGGTTTTAAAATTACTTTAGCTCCATTTTGAAGTCTAATTTCTATGGCCTGGGCATGGTTCTTTAACCTCTTTTTTTTTTTTTTTTTCATCTACCAAACCTAAATTGACTTTTTTTTTTTTTTTTTTTCCTGAAATGGCTACAACAGGGATCTGGCTTTGATAAGTTGTATGAATGTGTGGTTTCTGTCAGGGTTGTAGGGTAGGTGGGGAGGGCAGCTGTTGGAGAGGATCAGATCCGTAGAAACACAAAACTAGCCCTTTCATCCAGACACGGACACACTGCCACCCACCCCCTCTCTGCGCCCTCCCCCAACACAATACTTAGAGGAAAAAGTTGGAAACCATCCCAGTTTCATCGAAATGGGAAAAGAGATCTGACATGTTAATGATGTGGGGTGCATTGGCAAAGGCATCTTCCATCCTTGCTCATTTATGACTTCAGACATTTCTATAGGGATGTTACAGAATAATTTATGTTTGAAATTTCAGTTATGAAAGGGGCCAGGTTCAATATCACTGAATAGGGGCTTCGGCACAAAGGCAGTCTTAACGGCACCTCTATCCTCAGCTCCGTTTCCACCCCACACCGGTTGATCAGCGGTCTCTCCTTGTCGCAGGGCCAACAGCTTCTGGTTGGAGATGGCTAAAGATTTCGGGATGAGCCTCAGGTTGGTGATACAGATTAATGGTTCTGAGAAACTGGGGTGCCCAGAGTGTCTCCCATTCCCTTTCGCCTATGAGCTAAACCTTAGGTTGGGAAGCGAGATGATGCGCTGAACTTGAAGAAAAATTTCAGATGTTTTTCGGAAGTTAATCTTGCAAATTCCCCCCAGGAGAGAAAAGTGCATTTATAATAATAAGTGTATGGATATGGGAGTAAGGCGGTGCAGATTTCCTGGATGCTCGGAAGTCTAGTGCAACATCTTAGGTTGTCAAGAACAAGGCCAGCTAACAGTGGCCAAGAAAGCTGCAAAGTATTGGAGCATCACAGCCTCAAATCATCATCTGTTTGCAGTTAGCTCCCAAATATGATTCTTAAGATTGTTTGGGGGCTGGAAGGAAAACACTTCAAAAGATTTAACATGGCCCACTGCATAGAAACTGCTCTGTAAGTATTTATACACTCCATAAAAATGTTAATTATGTTATCATTATTCCCATTCCCACCATGACAAGGTTATCCGTCAAGAGTGGACTAGAGGCAGACAGAAGGAAGCCTGATTTACCCTGGTAGAGATGAGAGAGTTCTTTAGTGTGGGAGGCCAGACAGGAAGTGGATCCTAGATTCCAAATGTTTGTGTGGTTTGCCTATGAAGCACTTCTCCAGAAGGCTCATGTAGGCTCATGGTGCTAGTGAGAGGTGTCTGCATCATGGGGCGTGGATTTCCTCCAAGAACTCTTAGGATGCAGGACCTGGCTGAAGGAAGCAGGGAGCCACGGGCGTCTCTGAATGTCTTCGGCATACCATGCCCTGGACACTTCTTGTCTGTCTTTCTGTTCCTCAATTGTCCTAATGTAAGCAGCCCTGCCCCTCTGTTTTCATTCCTCTGTATGCTGTTCTTCCTCATCAAAGACTCAGAAGCAAAGGAGACAGCTTATCCTGCGTCAAAACTGAGCCAGCTGTGTGCCTTTCTTGGGCATTCCTTACCACAGCTGTTCTCTGCTGACTAATACACTAGGAAAGGGTGCTATAGCTGGATCAGATGAAGAAGAGATGGGATGCAAGGGAAGACACAGTTGTACAGAAAGAAAAAACAATCAAGCATACTCAGATGGCTGAAAGTATCAGGATCCCCAGGACCCAAAGGCTGTTCACTATTTCTGAAGCCCCTCTGTATTTCCATATGAGCTCAGCCACAGGAAAGAGATGACCCAAAGCAAGGCTGGGTTGCTGTTTTGTTCTGCAATTATTATTCCTTAGAACTTGAGGCCTCAGTTCATATACCAAGCTCTCTGACAATATTATTACGTTTAACATTCCAGGCAGTGTGCCTTAACATCTGGATAGTTTTCTAAGAATCCCATTGGCCTGGCTGTATTTTAGGACAATTCACTTGTTACTCACAATTATTTGGACTGCTAGTCTCATTGAGCTACGACTACTAAAAGTCTTAAACAGAAGTCACAGGGATACTTGTGTAGCTTCTAATCCACGGCATGACTGTCTCCCATACTACCCTACTGCGGTTACCGTATTTACCTCTTCTTTTTTAACACTCAGAATCAACAGTGGGATCTTACTGTTTATCATATGAGAATATTGTTCTACACTATTCTTGGTAGACTTTTCAATTTAAACTATTACTTAGTCCAGATATAAAGTGAAAGGTGACATAAATTTTAAGGTGCAATTTGGTATCACTTTGGTTACTTTGTAAGAATTCCCTGGGGCTGCAGAAGTGGCTTGGCCCTTGCTCAGCATGCAGGAAAACCTCACCCCATTCCCAGCACTAAATGGACAAGGTGGCTCATGCCTGCAACTCAGAACTCTGGGAGAGGCTGGAAGGTCAGTTGTTCAACACCATCATTCCCAATGCAGCCAAGACAGCTTGGGCTACCAAAGACTTTCTTAAAGCAGCAACAACTAATACCTTTAAAAGAAGGAATAGTAATAATGTATCCTTTGAAAGAAAAGAAGGATCCGGTTGCACCATTCAAAACAAATGCAGCATTTACCATCAGTTTACAAAATTCTCTGGGAACCCCTTTCAAGTTGAAATGATTTCTCTATAGTGGTAGGAAAAAATAAGATGCAAAGTGAAATTTCCATTTTGCCAGATTCACTTTCTAAGATTCTTTTGCTTATACAATGACAGTTTCAAGTCAACATTTAACATGTGAGTGAATTCTGACTTCAACTTTACCCACAGAAACATCTTTCCTTCCGGATGCCTAATGATGTCCTTGTGATTACAATGGGGAAATTGCTTAATCTATGAAAAAACAAAACAAAACAAAACAAAACAAAAAACCCAAAACACCCAAGTGGAAACCCAGAGAACCGTTTGCTGCACTTATCGTCAAAGTCTTCTCTTTGGGGCTGTTGATTTGTCTTCTAAATTCCCCAGCACGGAGGCCAGAACATTACCATTGTCAAAAGGAAAAAAAAAATCTGTAAAACCATTTTGTGGATGGGGCTTATTCAGATTCGACATTTAATACTAGCTGGAAGCACTCATAAGCAAATAAAGAGGGGAGTTGAAAAGGAACGTGGAATGTGGGCAAGAGGGAATAAAGGGGAGGAAGAAAGGAGAAGAACTGTGAAAGGAATCCCAGAAAGGGAAGAGTAATTAGAGGAGGGGCCGAGCAGGAAGTCGGGGAGACCAGGAAGGGCTGTAGCAGCTTGGGCTCAAGTTGCAGGAAGCTGGCCTGAGTACTTGGAGAACAGTGAGTAGCCATCCACTCATTCTTGTCTATTACGTTCCTGGCACTAAGGCAATGGAAACAACAATGTTTCAATATTGGTGGTGTTTTTAAAAGCCAATGGCAAGAAACTGAAACAGCCCGCAAACCCTCCTTATTTTCTGGACTGTTGAAGGGCTGGCTTGGCATCCAATATTCTGTTTAGTTTTGGGGAGGGATAAATGGGATAAGTGCATTTCTTTGTTTATGCTCGTGTTTGTAAACTCACGTAATACAGTCCCTGATGGACAACTAGCCGAGTACACTCTGCAGGTTTCTCTCCAATTTATTGTACAAAATGAAGAACAGTTTATACTTTCAAAGGGGGAAAAAAAAACATTTTTTTCCCAACCTCATAAGACATTTTCAAAGAAAACTTGGCTGGTTTTCCTGAGAATAAACACATTAACTCCTTTCCTTTATAATTTTGGCTCTGAATAAATGTCACATGTGAGGAGTATTCACTTTGTCATTTGATAAAATCTACTTTTCGGGGTGAGTGTGAGAGACGAGCATCCTCACTGAGCCATTTTCCAAACACTTTCTCAAATCTCTTCTGCTCCATGCTCTCCACCTTGCCTGAAACCAGAAGTCCAGAGTTCTTAGGCCCAATAAATACGGGGCAGAGGGTATGGCAAAAAGATACCAATGGGGTAAGTCTGTTGTGCTCAGAATTACAGTCCTGCCTGGGTTAGAGCCTGAGGTGGCTGGCCATGCTTAAAGCAAAGGTGTTGCTCGTCCCACGGAGAGATAGATGGCTCTCTCCCCACCACAGATTACACACATGGTTTCCTTGCATGTCGGTGGGGGTTGAAGAAACCGGTTTCAGCAAAAGCCCAGCCGAGTCAGTTTAGAGACTAAGCTCCAGTGTGGAATGGGAGCAAACTCCTCAGACATGAACTTTTTGACCTGTCCTAAGCAAGAATCCTGTGGGTTTAGCACAGCCTCTTAGCCTAACTTGTGATGTTTTGCCTCAATAACTGTTCATCCTTTACTCTCTTCACTCAGATAAGCAAGTTCCTTGGGCTATGAGCGTCTGATAGCTCTTGGACATGTCACAATAGAGTTGGTATCCATTACAAACATCTTTGAGTAAGGTCTACTTTATCATTTTGATGAGTCAAATACAATTTTCTTTCATCACAACAAGAAGTACCTAGTTCAACCTCTGAATTCCTGAGAATGACCTGGAATGAAAGAGAGGGGACCCTAGAAAGGAGGTGTGTGTGTGTAGGGGGGGGGGGGAGTGACAGAGGGCTCTGCCTACAAATCTGACAGGCAAGGTGTTAGTCAGTGCTGGGGTGACATAAAAAAAGGCTCATAAAGCAAAATCCTGTGAATATGTTTGTGGGGAGAGTGTTCAAAGACAGCAGGAATTGGAAGCTTTACGGATTCTACATCTGCACTCTTTGATCTGGCTGAAAGATCAGGGCAGCATCAGGGACACACTGTTAGGGATGGTATGGATTTGTCAGGCTGGACCCTAAGCAGACAGCATCAGGATTTAGAGTATGACCATGAATATTCATTCAGTAAGAAAGGGAAAAAGGCCCAAGACAAAGGCTATTTAGCCTATGGTTCTATGCACACTTTGCCAAAGTCTTACCTTGAGTGGAGAGGGAGAGATGGGGAGAGGGAGAGGAAAAGGGAAAGGGAGAGAGAGAGGAAGAAGGAGAGGGAGAGAGAGAAAAGGAAGAAGGAAGAAAGGAAGGAAGGGAGGGAGGCAGGGAGAGAGAGAAAACAAAATGGCATTGCCCAGCTGAGTTGGTATTTTATATGTGAAGTGAACACTAAATGCCTGGATATAATTAGAAAATAACTCTCTAGCTCCTCTAAAAATGAAGTAGTAAAAAAAAAAAACCCATATCAGACAATCAAAGCCTGTTTAGTGAATCATCTATCTAGTTTAAGGTAATTAAAATCAAAAGAAATTACTAATGCATAGCTTCTTTAAGAATTAGCTCATTTTTAATTCTTAAAAATGACGAGATGATCTAGGCAAACAGGAAGCCATTGAGACATTACTCTATCTACTAGCATCTCTGTATCTGATTTTTAGCAACAAAGATCTGTCTCTCTTAATGGTTATAGATACTCAATCAAATCCGCAAAACTATCTCGTCATTCCCTCGTCAATATCCAACCAAAGCAGGGTCCCAGGAGACTCAGCGCTCCCATTACACGAAAGACAACACAAATATTCTAATTCTTGTGATGTTAAAAATAGTTCACTCCAAACCTTTTGTTCCTCACCAAAAGGGGAATGAGAAAAATAGGAGCAAGCTCACTTCTTCCTACAGAAGCAATGCCCAGCTTTCCATTAGGAAAAGAATAAAGGTCTGAGAACATGGCCCAATGGCTGACCGCTCACCTCCTATGTACGATGGATTCCTGTATCTGATATCCAGTATCATGAAAATCAAACATTAAAAGCCCATAATGGCCACAGTATCTTTTTGTGGCAATTTCATCTCTATTCAAATCTTTAGTTCAAAAGGGGGGAAAAACCCAATTAGTGTTATTTTCAAAAATCCTTCCACTAACTTTAGAAGGTACTAGTTACTTCCTCATCTCTGTACCTAAGCCTTTTAGGAGTTCTAAGTCTTTTTCTGCCACATGGCCCCTTCTCTTTACTGACATATATAACAGGTGTGGACAGACAAGCAGGAACACACCCTAGGGATCACTTTACCTTTGGCAAGGGAATTGACGACTAATAGGCTTTTCTGTCTCTAATTTCCAAGATTTCCCTTCATCGGGGGCATGTGCAGACCAATCTGTTTCCTGGCTGTCACACTCCTGCCCACCCCTTAGAGCTCCGCCGGCCAAGTCTCCCAGCCATCTGATAACTGTCCTAGTCGCACAGAGCTATGTCTTCTGCGACAATGCATTAGCCTCAAAGCTCAAGTGCAGGCAGGGGTCGTCCTCTCTTTGCTGGCTTGAAGACAGTGGAAGTCCTGGCCTGGCAGCCTCCTTCGTGCTCCTGGCCGCAGACCGGAAGGTTTAGGTCAGGTGGATGAAGAGGACATGTGTGGAAGATATCTAAGACTATGATGACTTCTGCTGGGGTGTCTGCCAAGGACTGACTGGGTTAACTGTCATCGCATCACTGGTAAATGAATTTGCCTCCTGAGGAAACAGGAAAGGAGGATGTGGCCTGAGGTAAACTTCTGGAAACCGGTGAGTTTTCAAGCTGCATACACTCTCACAGTTGAGAGACTTTTAAAAGAGTTTTTTTTTTTTTTTTTTTGATGATCTCTGCTGGAGTTCAAAGTGCTTCGAGTGGTCTTATCAAAGCTGATCGACGTCTTGGTAGTGTTTTGGTATGCTACGGGTACAGCATTGAGGCATAGCAAGGCTCAAAATTTCATTAACGTAATGTATTGCTTCAATCTAAATGGGAGACTATTATTATATGCTTCCTGATTGCCAGACACTGTAGTGGGCAGGGAAGTCTCAACAGGAGGCATAGTGGACACTGGTGATTGTCTTCATGAAGCTTCCGGGTCTATGCAATTCTTTCACAAAGAGACTCTTTTTCTTTCCTTTTGCCTCCAAGGTATTGTTGTTGTAGGTGGTCATGATGAGAGTGGTGATGGTGGTGGTGATGATGGTGATGGTGATGGTGGTGGTGGTGATGATGATGACGGTGGTGGTGATGATGGTGATGATGGTGGTGGTAGTGATGAAATATACATTCTGGCTATGTTCCTCAAGCTCACCTTGAAGTACTGAAGAGAAGGAATCTTCCTGTCATATATTCACATGCAGAAGTGGACCACTATACCCGTTGAGTTGAACTGATTAGGAACGACTACACAAGACATAAGTTTCCTTGCTTACTAATTTTTAATCAAGCGTTTGCCTTTGGTGCAACTCACGCTTTCTTTAGTTTTCTCAACCATCTTATGAAACAGCCCTTTAACAGACGGGGAGCGGAGGAGGAAATGGAAGCCGTTTCAGGCGGAGTGCAGGCACATGGGAGAACTGGAGACTCATTCTGCTCCGGGGCTAGCCTCTACCACCCCATGCTGCAACTGTACTGATGTCTCTCAGAATCTCAATCATACAGGCTCTCCTTCCTCCCATGGCACCGGTGGGCTCTCAGTATCTTACTCTATTATGAATTTTGAGACAGGTCTTTATCATATATAGCCTGTGCTTTCTGGGAACTCACTATGTGCATTAAGCTGGGCTTGACTTCATGGAGATCGGCCTGTCTCTGCCTGCTGAACCTCAGGATTAAACCAGTGTGGTCACATACATGGCTATTACCACAAGTTTTTGAGACACTGAACATTTTGATACCACTTCCCTCCCCAGACGCCCTCAGTGATGCGAAGCTGGTGAATTGTAGACACAAATCTCAGCCTTGCATCAAAAGCTCTGTTCCTTCTTTCTCTAAATTACCTTGTAAACCACTGGCAACCTACTATGAGCAGGATACATGTTTTCTTTCAAACAGATTTGCCTTTATTAAGATTTTTTTTTTCTGACTTGCCTTTTTATCGCTAGACCAGCGGTTCTTAACCTGTGAGTCATGACTCCCATGGGGGTTGCATATCAGATGTCTTGCATATCAGATATTTACATTACGATCCGTAAAAGTAGCGAAATTACGGTTATGAAGTAGCAATGAAGACGATTTTATGCTTGGGGTCACCACAACCTGAGGAGCTGTGTTACAGGGTAGCAGCATTTGAAAGGTTGAGAAGCACTGCTCTAGACATGGGTATCTCCTGCTTTAGCTTTTTTGGAATCCCAAGCCCCAGTATTCTATCTTCCTGATTACAATCACCAAATGCTTTGTGCATACCTAGGAATGGTATATAACTTCTCTCATATACTCTATTTATAGAGTCTCGGGGGGAAAGAAACTATTTTAGAATATGGAGTTAAGCTCTGGGGTCTGATTGGCCTGAGTTCAATTCCAGTGCTTCAAATTATTGGCTCTGTCATCCTGGGCAGGTTGGATACATCTTTCTGTGTTCAAACCCTTTTCCTGGACCTGGTGAGTGAAGCTCGGGGGTAGAGCAATGTACTTTGGGTATGAAAGGCACTGAGTTTCATCCCAGAATAGAACTCAAATCAAATATAACAAGGGGGGTGCGGTGTACAAAGCCTTTCATGGCTTCTCATAGCAATTTTGGAAGGAAATAGCTTCTAGAATTTGAAATACTTTGTATTTTAAAGAAATTCAAATTCTTTAAGAATACAAAGTCCATCTTTCTTCCCTTCTCCCACTATTTTGTAAGTTTCAGCTCTGTTTTATAGGTATCCGGCTTCTCCAGGACCATGGTGTCTCCCTGTAGAGTCTTTCTTTATTATTTTTTTTCTCATTGTTCTTTTTCCACAAAGCCTCCTCTCAACATTGCGTGCCACACTGGTCTTTCAGGTTTGCCCTCTAATCTCATCAGGACTTTAGATATTTCCCATCACCCCACCCTTATCTCACCTAGCTATTCTTTCTTTCTACAGTGAGTTTTTCCCCTCTGTTATTGTGATTATACATTCTTGGGGTTTTCTTGTATAAGCTCTGTTTTTCCATTGGACCTTTAAGCCCCTTCACGTCTTCTTTTGCTATAAAATACCTGAGGCTGGATAACTTATGAGGAATTGAAGTTTATTTGGCTCACAGTTCTAAAGAATAAGATTCCAAGAACACGGTGTCGGCACTGGCCCTTTATCAGGTGGGAGCTTTGTGTTTACATCTTAGCATGCCAGAAGGTATCATGGGATAAGACAGGGGTCGCATCATCTTGCAAAGCCACTAATGCCACCATGTGGGGCCCACTCTCATGCCCTCATAAAATCCGACCTGCCCACATATGAATGTGGGAATTAAGATGCCAACGGGAGAACTTTTCAGAGACTCATTCAAGCTGTAGTAGGTCTCACAAGGATACAGGCTATGTCCAGATCACCATGATCTCTCCAGATGTTTGCAGGGTGGAAAACGCAGGGTTCAAAGAGGCAGAGTTAACCCTCTCTTTGCCTTATTAGTACAATAAGAACAGCAGTACCAAAACTTGCTGTCTTTCTGAGGCTGGCCACAAAGTCTTCAGAGTTGTGCCTGCTTCCACTTCTCTGCCCTACACAACCTCACAAAGTTCTTTTAAGATGCATAGATCCAATTTTCACTGATTTTTAACTCACATACAGAGACTGGCTGTCCCATGACCCTAAGATACAACGTGTTTGATCACCTGCTTGGCCATACACAGGCCGCTACAGTAACTTGCCAGAGTTTCCTAGTTTGCTTGCTGTCAACTATGGAGACTGCTGCTTGGGAAATTGTCTTACAGGGCTTGTTTTTGTTGGTTTGTTTTGTTTTATTTTTGTGTTTGTTTTGTTTTACAGAGGATGTCATAATCACACAGACAATGAGAAAATTTCATTAAAACTGTGATTTTTTTTTCTATGTCCGGAGATAAGTGATTTGGAGAATGTTTTGCAAGGAAGGTGAAATGTCGGCCTTCTGAATCTAAACACAGTTAGTTGTGTTTTAATTTGTCTGTAGAGCTCACTGACCAGTTTTGGAGGAGACAGAGGAGGTACTAAGCCAAAAGTAAGCTTTAGGCTGGATGACCATTCACCATTATGAACAAACTGGAACATTTTAATAGTGGAAGGAGGCTGCGGTGGTCACACAGGGAGAAGACAATAAACCAGGAATGTCTCTGGTTGATGTCTTGAGTCTGGGGGTGTGAATTCCTCAGTTCTGACTATGTGGCTTTGACGAAGGCAAAAGGTAATGCACTTTTTTGATCAGTCCATCTCTAGCTACCAATGCCAATTTTATTGTCTTTGTTTACATTTAGCAGCAAAATTTCTGAGTTATATAGCACAATGTAATTATACTTATATGATATCTATGTGAGTCTGAAGTAATACAATAATGATAACTCCTGACTAATCAGAGGCTACTAACAAAAAGGGAATTTGACTCTGAAACAGTATCTGCTCAATAAGGAGAGGTTTCCACTGAGGCCTTGGAAGTTGGTCCCCAACTCCTCTCAAGCAGATCTTCGCTGCAGTTTCAAATAGTATATGATCTATTACACTTACTGCATTTCCAATGCTATTTTAAATTAAGGTAAACAATGTATAGAGAAAATACTGAGAGCTTTAACTGACTATCTCTAAGCATAATGCAATCAGGTAGCTACCTTTTGATGCTTGGTGACATTAATGTGGCGATACTGAATAACTGTTGACAATTTGGGAGAAGACAGAGCAGAGGTCTTGTAAGAAAATTGCTCCCAGGTGACAAAATATTGAAAATTCAATTATACTGTGTTTATTACGGGCCTACATTAGCAACTATATTCCTAATAAAGACCTTGATAATAAACAAATTAATGGGAACACCAGGGGGTACTTACAGAAATATTTTTCTCCATATAGTACCCTACTGTATTGATTTCTAAAGTGCTCCCAATGACAGTGTGTAGACCTTGCTGAAGAAATTCTTGATGTAAATTATGTGTATGAGAACATGTGGCATGTTAAAGTACTCAAGATTATGAAAATGATTTTAATATATAATGATGATGTGCAATAAATTTAATGTTTAAAATTTCTCGTTATGTGTGTGGATAAATCATGTAGAAAAGACAGTCTGCTGGGTGCAAATAAGAAGCAAGCATGACACGGAGGCCCGAATGGTCTGGATCCTAATTAAAACAGTATGTCATAGAAGTCAATGTATTCATTCTCCCCGTCACAGAAGTGATTGAAAAACGGATACTCAACGTGAAGGTCTTTATAAGGAGTGTAGAATATACACATATTTATTCCTTCACTGAGAAAATGAAACG
>JADRCD010184212.1:10885-28331 GCA_019843815.1 Montemys delectorum
GCAGAGGCCTTCCTGTAGCAGAGGCCTTCCTGTAGCAGAGGCCATTCCTCGTGCAGAGGCCTTCCTGTAGCAGAGGCCTTCCTGTAGCAGAGGCCTTCCTGTAGCAGAGGCCTTCCTGTAGCAGAGGCCTTCCTGTAGCAGAGGCCATTCCTTGTGCAGAGGCCTTCCTGTAGCAGAGGCCTTCCTGTAGCAGAGGCCTTCCCGTAGCAGAGGCCTTCCTGTAGCAGTGGCCATTCCTCGTGCAAAGGCCTTCCTGTAGCACTAACCAGTCTCCATGGAGTCATGGGGGCAGACGTCAGAACCTCAGAATCCTTCCCAGTGTGCACAGTTGGCTTAGGTCCAGAGGTCTGGCCCATTTCTGGTGGTGTGTATGCTTCTGTCCGTGATGTTGCTGTGAGCTCAGCCTCAAGCCCCTATGACTTCTCTGGGTGGGCAGTTTAGCAGTGCTGTGAGGCTAGATGAGCGTATCTGCATAGATGGCCATGCCAAGGACTTGGGCTCTCTCTGATATGAACTTGAAGGCACAGGACATGCCACCAATCTCCCTGATGGACAGGTTGTCCAGATCATACAGGAGTCTATTATAATGGCTTCAGAACAACCCAGCACCATCACGGAGAAGCAGATCCAAGGAGTCTACACGGGGGCTCTGCAAGCCTCAAAGGCCATTGGTTTCTCTGCCACTGACTTCTCTTCTGTCTTTTTATCTAGGATGCTTGTTTGAAGATGGCTTGTGTGGATCACTGGAGACCTGTGTGAACGGTGAGTACGGATTCTTCATGGGGCACTGCTGAAGGTTTGGATCTGTTTCTTCTACTGTGGATTAGAGGGTGGCTTCCATAGCCTAGTGGCTCTGTGTTCTGAGGAGGGATGCAAAGTTTTGTGCCTTTGGATGCTAGGGATGGGGGAGAGAGAGTTCTTACACACAGATGTGTGTCTGAGTGCCTGTCAGCCTAAGTCTCTGTGTGTAGAGCTGTTCTTCAGGAGGAAGGCATTGTTGGTGGTAAGGAAGAGAGGATGAACGTGAGTCTAGTGTGCTGCTAGCATTCCTCAGCACTAGCTCCACTTGCCACCCTCCCCGCAGCCTGTGCTGATGCCTGCACATTTTCTGTGTTCATGGCTTCATGTTGATCTCACAGGAAGTCCTTCCTAGGGATAGCTCTGGAAGTGTTGCGTGAGTAGCTATCATCAGGGAGAAAAGTGGCCAAAGACTTCTCAAATGAAGAAAACGACTTTGTGAGTGATAATGGATGCCAAGTTCTGGGCAGTTTGCTGTTTGAACTAGAGGAGAGGCAGACAATAATGCTGGAAAGGTCACAGTTGTGTGTTTCAGAGTGAGGCTAGTATGTAGTGGACCTCTGGAACCCAAGGCAGGTTGGCAAAGCACACACTCTTTCTTCTTAGCTTACTGTCTGCCTGTCTTTAGCTAGTAAATGGGGAAGGGGAGCCTCCTCCTGCTGCTGCTGCTGCTGCTGATCCTGAGCTGGTACAGATGCCCCTTGTACTCTCAAGTGACCCTCCATAGCCACGGGTGCCATATGGGCTACTTGATTTGCAGAGGAGGTACCAGACTTGGGGACAGGTCCAGGGCAAGCCCCTCCTTGAGTTCAGGTGTCAAGCTTTGTCTGTGCTGAAATACTACACCAAGTGCTTTGGGGCCATGCATAGGACCAGCCCTGTGGCCTAGATCAGGAATCTCGGTTGGAGAGAACTGTACGTGAGTCTGAGCTGGCAGCAAGCGTCAGCAGGGAAGGACAAGAGTTGGCCCTGGGAAGGAAGAAGGGCAGAATGGCAGCTGTCCCCAGCCCTGCCTTGTGCTTGCTTTCTGCAGGGAGATTTCTGTGCTGAGTCAGGCCCATCATCTTGACTGGCAGGACCCTGACCCCCTGAGCTGGATGTTGTGCTGCCTTGGGGGAATAGCATTAAGTAACAGAAGTATCTTCTCAGCTAAATATAGTCAATTTATACCCCCCAAGCTCTGATGAGGAAGGACCCTGTGTGTGTGTGTGTGTGTGTATGTGTGTGCAGTCTAACCAGAGACACAGCACTAATGACAGCACACAACTGTCTCCCTTCCCTCAGCAAAAAACAAGTCTGGAAGTGAGCCAGAATCATTCTTTGGTTTATTTTCTTCCCCAACTCCAACTTGCCTTCCTAACCTTCAGTGATAGATACATTATTAAGATAATAGCCTTCTACTCTTCGGGAAAGAAAAGCAATTTAAATGTAAATATAGGTATTCAGGTCTTGGTGTATGGGAACAGACAGTTCTTGACACCTTTTTTTCTAGTGCAACTAGGTCTGGGAAATGGCAAGGCAGATTGCCCAAGTGCTGCAGGCCGGGTGTTTGCTGTGGCTGACGGGAGTCATAAGAAACATAACATCCTGTTGCTGCTGGCCTGGATTTACTGTTGTCATGGTGACTGCATAATTCATCCTGCTAGCTGGTAGAGCGGGGAGGTGTGGCCAGTCTCAGTGAAGATGGACAGGTGGCCATGGGGCAGGGTGTAGGATGGAGTCCGGGATGCCTGCATTCATACGTGGAGGTCTCTTTCATTCCCCTCTCCTTTTCTTGGGATGAGGCAGGCATGTATAATCTTATTAGCTCATTTTTTAAAAAGCATATAGCATTTTTAAATAAAACAAAAAAATTTAAAGTGTTTGGATGGAATGAGATAATTTATAAAGAATATGAATAGTCAATTTATACCTGGTATTAAAAAAGAAGAAGAAAAGCAAAGGAAACCCAAAGGGCTAGGGACGCAGCTCAGCAGCAGAGACCTGCTTTAGATGTACAAGACCCTGGGTTTGATTTTCAGTACTACAAAAACAAATAAACAAACACACCCACACAAGCAGCACAGCAACCAAACAAACCTTAGCAGGAGTCTAAGGAGCTGGAGGGGATGTGAAATGCCTCAGTGCTGTGAAAAGAGTATGGCAGCACATTAGAAGTTAGGTAAGGGTATGGCTCAACAATCCTGCTGGCAAGCATATACCCAAGAGAGCTGACAGCGAAGGCTCGGATGCCACGGACTAGGCTCGTTGCGGGGACCTCTTGTTCCACAGGATGAGAGCTCTGGTCAGGTGGGCAAAAAATTCGGCGAGTGACAGAGTCGACAAACAGAGTTGACACAAGGAAGTACTGAGTCTGAGTGTATTTCTTTAAAATGGCATGAGGCTTTTTACAGTCATTACAAAAGAGAAATAAGAAATCTGGAGCTCAGCAGTTGAGGTACATCTGAGGCCACCTGAAACACACTGGGTCTAATGCAGCCACCTCTTCTGGACAGGTGCTGCACCCCCCACCCCCCATCCCCCTACGCCCCCACTGGGCCCAGAGCGCCTGGGTGAACTGCATGAGGCTCAAAGCTTGAATCTGAATGAATGTATCTAAGTCTAAGTCCTAGTCCATCTAAGCTTGTGCACAAAGTGAAAAACCAGGCTTATATGGTATACAGAAAACAGGGCAAATGACAAAAGTCACGTAGGCAGGTGACAGTCACATCAAGGTCAGTAAGATTAAGTATCCAGGTGTGAAGTGGAAGAGCAGTGGTGCCCTCCCAGCTGGGGCTATTTTGGTATTCCCATGCTAATTCTCTGGGTCTGGTGGAGGCAAGCACCAGGAAGTTCCAATCTAGCAGTTCCTGAAAATGCCCTTAAGTGAGGGAAGCCCTTCGATTACTCTCTGGTATGTAAAACAATTCTGTCTACTATGGGATTGCCCTGAGAATTCTGACTATGTTTACAGTAAGCAATGGTACCTGACCTCTGTTGCTAACTCTAAGGACACCTGTCTCATAAGGCAGCTTCCTTGTGAGAAATTCCAAGCTAATGACAGTTTGGTAATAAATTAGGATATATTGGAATGTTGTGCTGGCCAGGGAACAAAGCCCAATCTAAAGTTTTAGCCATTTACGAATCATTTCTTGGGGTTCCTTTATGCCTGAATAAGAAGGCATGTTGATGATTGGAAAGAATAATCTGGAACACATCTGAGTTCAGAGATGCCAACAATTGACTGAATATCCAGGAAGCACAAACTCCCTTTAAAGTCATAACACTTCTTGTCTGTGATCAGGCCTTTAACCCTGATATTGCAGACTTTACTGGAGTAGACGAGTGGGCGTGGCTCTCTGAGAAGTATGTACACATCTGCGGGCACTTCAGACTTTTCTATAATATTCCCAAAATGGATACAGTCAGAGTTTGTCCCTTGGTGGGTAGACAAAGGAAACCTAGTCCTGTACACAGTAGACTATTCCTGACAGAGACATAGTGCTCAGTAAAATTAGCCAACCATAGGAAAAGACAAATGATGCCCAATTTTACTTTCCATGACTCTAAGAGTGCCATATTCAAAGACAGAAAGTTGGAGGACAGGAAGTAGTATCTGGAGTTGGATTATGGAGTTGTTAACTCTCACTGGGCTTCAGTTTAGGAGATGAGAAAGTTCTAGAAATAGCTCTTTTCTCAGTGCCACTGAGCCTTGAAAATGATTGGGTTGGTAAACTTAACAGCATGAGCATATTATTACCATCATGTTTGGTAGCTTTTTATTGTTATGGTAAAATAATAGAAAAAAAGGAACTTAAAAGCTGGGAAATCTTATTTTGGCTTGGATTTTGGCTTGTGGTTTTGGCTTGGATTTTGGCGGCTTTTGGTTCATGGCAGTGGTTCTCAACCTGTGCATCGCAACCCCTTTGGCAAACCTTTATCTCCCCAAATATTTTCATCACAATTCATATAGTATCAAAATTTCATTTATGAAGTAAATAATTTTGTGGTTGGGGGTTGCCACAGAATGAGGAAGTGTATTGAAGGATTTCAGCATTACGAAGACTGAGAACCACTGGTCTCAGGTCAACTGTCTCTACTCCTTTTAACGAAAAGGAAGCAGAACATGAAGCAGAAGAGTACAGAGGAGGAAAGCTGCCCATCTCACAGCGGATGGGAAGCTGAAGGAGACAGGAACATGGTGCACACTTCAAAGCTGCCTCAGGAGCCATTTCTCACCAAGCCCTGTATTTTTATTTCTACCGCTTCTCAATAATACCACAAAACTATGAATTTTATGTTCATTGATCAACCCATTGATTAGGTCAGAGTCCTTGGGATCCAAACATTTCTCAATGATTGACTCTAACATATGGGACTAGTCTTAAACACACAGTTGTTTTGAGTGACACTTATGACAACCACAATATTCCACATTCAAAAGCACTGAAAAAGGTAAACTTTGAAATAGTATTAGAGGAAAAACTGAAAGTGTTCTGAGTATTTTGCCATACTGGAGTGGACTACAGAAAACAGAGTTTAGATTAGTCACATGGGATTCCTCAGAGGGAAGAAAATCTGCTTCAAAAGTCTTGGAAGTGGGTTTCCTTCCAGAACTAGTAACTCTGAATGGTACATGTTCAGAAACTAGACAGTATGTCCTAAAAAGGAATTCCAAGAGTGTGAAACAGTTAAAGCAAATTTGAACAGACTAAAAACCAATGCTTATGTTACATCAATGGTTTACTGAGGTGTCCCAGGGCTCTGTAAGTCCTGAGCTGTAATCTGACTCCTATGATATACATTCTAAGAAAGTACTCCACGACTCAAAGGACTAAAGGAATCTTTCAGCAAAATAATCCTTTGCAGTGATGGGTATATTAATTCTAGACATTCTAGTGGATGTACCATGAATACTAAAATAACAGTTTTAAGAAAAGTTTATTGTTTATTTATATATGTTTATTTATATATGTATGTATGTTTTGCCTGCAGGTATGTATGTATAATGCATACATGCAGTGCCCACAGAGACCAGAAAAGGGAGATGGATTCCCCCAGGACAGGAGTTACAGACAGTTGTGAGCCACCATGTGGGTGTTGGGAACCAAACTCAGGTCCTCTGGAAGAGCAGTCACTGCTTTTAAATGCTTTGCCATCTCTCTAGCCCCAGAGAATGCTTTTATTTATTTATTTATTTATTTATTTATTTATTTATTTATTTTTAATTTTTAGTTACTTGTTGCTATGCCCAAATACCCAATAAGAAGCAAGTAGGTGAGGAAGGGTTTAATGTTGCTCTCCATTTAAAGTGCATCATGGCATCATCATTATAATGAGGAAGCAGGAGCACGAGGTGGCTGGTTCCCATCCTATGGAATGGAGCTGCCTGAAGTCAGAGTAGGCCTTCCTACCTCAAAGTCAGAGTAGGCCTTCCTACCTAAGTTAGGCTTACTGGGAAGTCTGCTTTTTTTTTTTTTTGATTTAGTATTCTGTCTTAGTCAGGGTTTCTATTCCTGCACAAACATCATGACCAAGAAACAAGTTGGGGAGGAAAGGGTTTATTCAGCTTACTTCCACATGCTGTTGATCACCAGAGGAAGTCAGGACTGGAACTCAAGCAGGTCAGGAAGCAGGAGCTGATGCAGAGGCCATGGAGGGATGTTCCTTACTGGCTTGCTTCCCCTGGCTTGCTCAGTTTGCTCTCTTATAGAACCTAAGACTTCCAGCCCAGGGATGGCACCACCCACAAGGGGCCCTTCCCCCTTGATCACTAATTGAGAAAATGCCCCACAGCTGGGTCTCATGGAGGCGCTTGCCCAACTGAAGCTCCCTTCTCTGTGATAACTCCAGCCTGTGTCAAGTTGATACACAAAACCAGCCAGTACATATCCTCTCTCTCTCTCTCTCTCTCTCTCTCTCTCTCTCTCTCTCTCTCTCTCTCTCTTTTAGCTTTTATTGCATCATGATGAGAAAAGTTACATGATTTCAATTTGTCTGAATTTGTTAACATTTAAAAACATATTTTAAGTAAATAGAATTAAATCACATTCTTGTTTCCCTTTTGGAAGTCTGCTTTGTAGGTGATTGTAGATCTGGTTGTTGGCAGTCAGCATTTATCACGCACTTCTGTTCTATCCATGATTCAAATATTAGGCAGGCGTGAGAAACTGACCATGAAGGAAGTTAACAGTTCCAAGTGCAACATTCTAAGGGAGACTCATTTGATATACTGACCACTGTGCAGATGGGATGGGAAGGGTCTAAAGGCACATGCCAAGTTCTCGATCCTTATCTGGGCAGTCACTGTTACTTTCCTCATATTTTTATATTTTCTTACAGACATTTCTTTACGGATATGGTGCTTCAAAATCTTTTTTTTTTTTTTTTTTTTTTTTTGAGAAAGGGTTTCTCTGTATAGCCCTGGGTGTCCTGAACTCACTCTGTAGACCAGGCTGGCCTTGAACTCAGAAATCTGCCTGCCTCTGCCTCCCAACTCCTGGGATTATAGGTGTGTGCCACCACGGCCCGGCTGGTGCTTCAAATTCTAAGGGAAGGTAACTGTGATAAAAAAATAATATATTAAGAGGTATGTAGATGCGGCCCACTCAGTGACCTTTGAGCCTGCTTCTTCGAACCACCTACCTAACAAGTGTTTAACATAAAACAGTTAACAATATATGGTTCCACTTTACAGGTACAGAACCAGCAGGCACTTCCCTCTCAGTAGTCAGGGTACTTAACAAATAGCCCTGTGCTCACTTTGACAGCACACATGTTAAAATTCGAATAGTACAGAGAAGATTAGCATGGGTCCTGTGCTAACATGAAGCATTCCATATTTTTAAAAAAGAAAAGAAAACAGCCGCCTCCTCCTAGTGGCCCTGTGCCACACAGGTGCTGGAAGTGCCTGGCTATGAGTGGAGGGCGTTGGAAAATTCCACTGGAAAGGTCATACTGGCTGTTGGACCATGCCAGGCTTTTACTTCATTTGTATTCTGCTCTCGGCGAGCAGGGAGGGCCCTCAGCTGAAGAAGTATTTACTGCAAAAGGCTGAGTGAGTCATCAAAAGGGTGTGAAGGGAGAGAGGGAACTGGAAAAAACTATACTGGAGATTAACACCAAAGAAGCCAGTTAGCCAAGGAAATCCTCCCAACCCTGACAAACAGAGCATGCACTGCACACAGCCCTAGAAATCCAATGGATGAGAGAGGAGGGAGTCTATAGAAGAGAATGCCCTGCACGACTGTGTTCTTTGGGGCTCACTAGCCCACTTCCGTACTTCAAGTATTTTTTAATTTAGTTGATTGATTAATTAATTAATTAATTTTCCTGAATAAGCTATTTCTATTCCAGGATTCACTTAAAAGGGCATGACCTTTTCCCATGCCCATCTCCCCTCCTGGTGGCTGACAGGATTTCTACCTCAAGTGTACTGTGTTTTCTTTTAAATTCTAATAAAATTGTCCTACAAATTTCCTTTGAGTCCATTTCTGAATTCTTTTATTAATGAAGCCAAGAACACTCAAAGACACATGCCGTTTCCCTGGTGACAAATGTTTGTGTACCTGGGTAGAAGAAATTATTTCTTTTGTCTTTGTTAATGAAAAAACACAGGTCATACCTTGGGATAAGAGATAGTTTATTCTGGAATGTAATTTAATAACCACGACCCAGGAACACAGGTTTAGGTTACCCCGAATTCTACATTCCAATGTGAAAGCAGTTTCATAGTTTTACAGAGCAAAGACAGCCATAAATTAAGGCCAGTTTAAAGTACACTGGTGGTTCACATCAGCGAGGCTGCTACAGCAAGATGGGTAGGGGATGTTTCTATAAGCTTCAGACACTTTCTGATGGCATTCTTCGCTTTTGAGTGGACAGAAGCTTAATAGATTCCAAAGATGTGTATATTAGTCAAAGTAAGGTAAGACACTAAGGTGAGCAAGGACTTGCTGTTCATGGATAGTAAAGCTAGCCCGTGGGTAATTAGCCCCTGGACCTGTAAGTTTCAACCCCTCTACATCACTGCAGCTCTGATCAGCCTGTCTTTACAGACACAACTTCTTTCCAAGAATTCTTGTTGATATCATGATAGGATCATTGCTGAGACCAGTGTACTAGGTGAAAAGTAAACATATGTGTTTAATGTTACCTGACCCAGGAGGCTTCAGAAGTATTAAATATAATACTTCAGAAGTGAACTAAGGGACAGGAAGTTCCCGATTTCATGGGAGGACCGAAGGGTTCTGAGCTACTGTTTCCAAGATGCAGGGTCGATAATTAGGACACTTCCTTTAAAACTCCTTGTTTTTAGAGGAAATTAGGAAACATGATTGGTCGAGGAAGGCACATCTATTTACCTCACGGCCAGACTGGAGAAGGAAACATCGTTTCTCTCAAACTGCAATTTGTAGAAGGCCATGAGACAAAGGCCTTTCTGGGAAGGAGAAAAAAGAGGGAACAAGCTTAGGGAGCAGTGGGTCAAGAGCAAGCAGTGTGGCTGAACATGAGCAGAGCACAGTTGCTATTAGAACTTTTGGAGGAGTCTGGGGTTTGTTAGCCCCAGTAGGGGAGGATCACCCATCCCCAACAAACACATCGAGAAGTCAAGTTTGATGGTTAACATTCGTTGTAAACTAAAATGATTTACAATCCCCATGGAAACACAACTGTGTCTATGAAGATAGTTTCAGAAAAGTTTAGCTGAGGGCAGACTCACTCTGAATGTGTGTGTCACCATTCCTTGGGCTGGATAAAAAGACTAAATAAAAAGAGAGCCAGATGAGCACTATTCATCTCTCTCAGATGCCTGACTGTGACCAAGCTCCTGCCAGCATGCTCTCTCCACCAGGATGAACTATGTCTCCTCCAACTCTAAGTGAAAATAAGCCCCTTGACTGGGGCCAGAGAGATACTGTTCTTGTGGAGGACATGGGTTCAATGCCTAGCACTTACATTGTGGCTAACAACCTTCTGTAAACTCAAGTTCTAGGTATCCAGTATGGGCACCTGGAAATTATTCTGTGGGCACCAAATACACACAATAAACATGGACATACATGTGAGCAAAACCACTCGCACACATACAATATAATACGTAAATCTAAAAATAAGTAAACAAATTAAGCCACTTCCTTTATGTTGCCTTTATCAGGTTTTTGGTCATAGCAATAAGAAAAGTTGACCGTTTAGACCAGCACAGAAAAGAAACAGGACCACCGAGTGTCCCACAGGGACTGTCAGGATGGGTAACTAGAGCCCTGCCTGTGTAACGCACCAGTCCGGGAGGGAGGTTGTAGCTGGGGGCCACTCTCTAATCTGGAGAAGTCCCTGCTTGGTTAAGGCGATTTTCTTTGTGTGCAGGATTGGTGGTGTGAGCTCCTGGGAGGTCAGTGTGAGTCACTGCACTAACTCCTAGTTTGTACTCATCACTGTACAAACATGAAAGGACCTTCCTGGTTGGTTAGTGTTTGGCCTTGGACAAACGCTCTGGTTCCAGAGCACAGCTCTGCAATGTCTGTCACAACACTTCCCTGTTTGTTTTTTCTGGTTTCTTGTCAATGGCCTTCTCACCATGAACTGGAAAAGTTCAGGACCAAAAGTTAGGCCTTCAGCCTAAAAACCAACACAGAACAATGGTAGGGACCCGAGGCTCTTTCCCTGTGCTCAGTTCCTTGGGGGCTTGTCCTAGTTAGGAGTGCTATGCAGTGATCAAAAGGAACCTGGGAGGAAAGGGTGTATCTTGCTTACATATTCACAGCATAGCGTGTCATTAGAGGTGGGGCAGGAAGCTGGAGGCAGGAGCTGATGTGGGAGCCAAGAGAGACTGCTACTCGCTGGCTTTTTCCTTGTGGCCTTCTCACCCGCTTCCTTATAGAACTCAGGTCCACCAATCCAGGCATAGCGCCACCCTCGGTGGGCTCTCCCCTCTACCATCAATCATTAATTAAGAAAATGCCCTACATGGCTGCCCATAGCCCAGTCTTACGGAAGCATTTTCTCAATTAAGGTTCCCTCCTCTCTGATGCTTTTTGTCAAATTGACATAAAAGTAGCCAGGACAGGACCCAATCGAGGAGTCAGTGCATTTTAACGAGAGCAGCTCCCCATCTCATAATGATATATTTATAAGAAGATGTCACAATGAACCCATCATTATATACTGATGTTGACACAGAAACAGCTTTCACCTTAAAGAGAATAAAGAATAGTTTAGTTTGGACTCAATCATGAGCAACCATGCGCCCGAAGCACAGATTCATGTTCTCGCAAACACTGTGTTCCAATGGTAACACTTCCATAAGTGTTTTGTTATGGTTTCCATTTTTGTTTTACGTGTATGCCTGTTCTGCCTGCATGGATGCCTATGTAGCACTTGTGTGCTTGGCCATGGAGGGACATCCAGCCTGGAACTCGTGTTATAGATGGTTGCGAGCTGCCACACAGGTGCTGAGAATTGAACCCAGGTCGCCTAGAAGAACTAGTGCTCTTAACCACTGACCCATCTCTTCGGCTCCCTGTTTTATGATGTTTTTACAATAATAAAGGGAATCATGGACTGGTGAGCTGGCTCAGTGGTTAAGAGCACTGACTGCTCTTCCAGAGGTCATGAGTCCAAATCCCAGCAACCACATGGTGGCTCACAACCATCCAGAATGAGATCTGATGCCCTCTCCTGGTGTGTCTGAGGACAGCTACAGTGCACTTATATATAATAATAAATAAATCTTTTAAGAAAAAGAGAATCACGAGTCAAGATATTTTTCAAGTATATTGATGAGACCACCAGGTGGGTTTGTTACTGCAAAGCGGGAGGAAGTCTGGGGTGCAGGCTTCCGATGCTGTCTGATGGCATCCTCAGTCTCTGGGTTGTGAAAGCCAGTGCTCTGACAGCACATCTCAAGTTCCAAGAAGCCTTACCTAGTGGTTATAGAATGTTTAGTCATAACACACAGGTGGTCAAGGGTCTGAAGATAGCCCAAGATAAGTTGTTCCCAGGCACACGGAGCACAATGAGTGTAGAGAGGATATGTTATGGGATTTCAGAGATTTCTGCTAGTCTGTCACCTCCATGGTGACAGTGGCAGCCTGTGTAAGGTGGCTTCTTGGTATTCTCCTACTTACAGGAGAGGGCAGCAAGGGCCAACTTTATAAAAAAAAAATGTCAGTCATCAACATTTTTTCCCTCAGGTTTATCCTAGACAACTTAAAAACAAACTATGCAAATGTGCCTATGTTCTCTTGCAAAGAGAATCTGTCTGCTGTGTGCCCTGGCAGACTGTGTTTTGTGCACGTGATTGTAGATGATGTCAGGTACCACTTCCCAGCATGTGCTGTTACAGATCCGGGTGCACTCACTGGTCCCTGTAGTGTACTCTCCAGTAGAAGCCTGAAGAACCCAGGTGTGAGCCACAAAGATTATAGTAGCACTGATGTGACCACTAGCCTGTTCCACTCCCAAATTTCAATTAATCAAACCCAAAAAGAGATGGAAATTAATTACCGAATTAAACCATGTGAAGCTAAGTCTAATTTGGCATATTAACTGGAAAAGCTCTTTAATTCTGAGCCTTGGCCTTAATGCCTAGATGTGAATCGTGGTAGATTCAGCTCATTTTAAAACATCCATGACTTGTCCCACGTACTCCCATGTCGAGGATGGCCTGGGCTACTTGGCTCTGGGGACTCTGTGTTTCTCCTCTTTCAAGGATGTCTTGTCAGGAGTTTGCTGGGTATGGGGCAGAGGGTTGGGGGAGAAGTAGAGGGAATGGGGCCAAGTTCATACCCGCTCTGCTCTTCCTCATCAGTATTTCTAGTTCCATGCTGAGGAAGCCATGCTGCACAGTGGCATGCTTTGTGATTCTCCAGGGTAGTTGACAGCGTCGCCACAGAGTGAAGCAGATTGCCCTACAGATGCAGGGTCGGTCGCACTCTATGCCACCTGCCTGGCTGCCCAGACTACTGACAGCACGCACTCTTTGTGCCACCAGTCTTTGTGAAACTGCATCTCCTTATACATTCTGGGCTGGCAGTTGGTGGGCTGTGAGCAGGGGAGGGCCGTACTTTCATTGTTGGCGGTGTTGTGTCACAGTGACCTCACTGGTGGCTTTACTATAGAATGACAAACTCCAGGGAGATGATAGATTTCATTGTTCTAAAACAGCTTTTCCAGTTTCTACATGGAGCCCATGCCATAGGAATTCAAGAGCTTCCCTGAGCTGGGTACTATGGTCAGAACTCTGAGCACCAGGTGTCTGTGCGATGTGGCCTTGGTTGGTGTTCCATCCTCAAAACTCTTCCGTTGACTGTCTCACCAACACCGTTTCAGACTGTACTGGAGTTTTGTAGGCTCGGTTCCCAGAAACACCACCGCATGGTATATGCATCCAGCTTGGATTTTCACGTTGAGGTTGGTTGCTATTTGTAATACAATTCACACTATACAGCCATTTGCATCTCATACCCCGAAGAAGTCAGAGAAATTGTTAGGAGAGGTATGCAACTGATCAGCTGGACATGGCTGTAGACATATTTGGGAAGAGAGAATCTCAGTTCTCTTACAAGCTCCCATAAGTACCCCATGTGGAATTGTCTCCAACCAGATGGCCTGTGGGCATGTCTGTGGGACACCATCTTGATTGCTAATTGATGTAGGAAGGCCAAGTCTATTATGGGTAGTGTCATCCCTTCCTTGGCAGGTGGCCTGTGCTGTACAAGAAAGGTAGCTGAGCAAGCCAGGGAGAGCGAGCCAGTAAGTAGTATTCTTCCATGGTTTCTGTTCTACACTCCTGCCTTGGCTGCCCCCAGTGATGGACTGCATATAAACTCTTTCCTTGCCTAGCTGTTTTTGGGTGAACTGTTTAACACGGCAACAAAAAGCAAACTAAGGCAGAGTTGGTACCAGAGACGGTATATTGCTAAGAAAAGCATGGCTGTCCTGCTTCCTAGGAGGACTGTGGAAGCATTTTGGACTTTGGGCTGGAAAAACCATTGAGTGCTTAGAGCTTAATGGGGGTACTTATGGGAGCTTGTAAGATAAAATGCTGAGAAAAGACAAGCCAGTACATGCATACGCAACCCCTGCCATCCCTGTGCCATCCCCAGAGTGTGGGATGACAAGCTGCCTTGTGAAGGTTCGGAGAGTCTGAGAGTCTCTCAAAGGTTCTCTCAAGACATCCGTGTGACATTTTGTATTAAGAATCTGAGAAGCAAAACCTGTTCTTCACTGAGGCAGTAGATACTGGTTAGCTGGGGCTGGAGAATCAGCTGTGGTGAGGGACCAGCATGCATTAGGTAAAACCTTCTGGAAGTGTTTCTCCAGGGTAAGCACATAGGACCTGTGGTCTGTTATGGGAGATGATGCGGCTGCTCATCAAGCTGGCAGCAGAACCTGGCAAGTATGTGTAAGAGTCTCCCATGTGTGTTGGTTTTGAAGGCATGAAGGTGTCATGAGGACCAGGTGAGGTTTGGCACCCTGTGGCAGAGTTTGAGTTTTGCTGAAGAGGGGCCCGGAGGGTACAGTGAGGGTACAGCTTCAGTAGTAGTAGAAACCCAAGGGGTTGACGGGGTCATGGAGAAAAGCCCAAGTTTAGCAAAATGTGGTAGGGTCAAAGTTCTTAAAGAAGCTGCTAGGAGAAGCCACTGGAGACGGTGTAACCTCGGTGGCAGTGGAGGCTCCAGAATCTTGGAGATACCAGGACTGTGGGCTGACCACCAAGGATAGCAGCAGCTGTGTAGTAGAGCCACCTTAAGCCTACAAAACAAGTGTGTGTGTGTGTGTGTGTGTGTGTGTGTGTGTGTGCATGCATATGTGTGCATGTATGGGTATGTATGCATGTGCATGTGGGTATGTGTCTATGAATGTATGTGTATTTATGCATATGTAGATGTGTGTTGTATGTATATATATGTGTGTGTATGTGTATATGAATGTGTTTGTGTGTGTATGCATGTATGGATAGGTGTGTGTGTGTGTGTGTGTGTGTGTGTGTGTGTGTGTGTGAGAAAGTGTGTGTTGTGGATGACTGAGCCAGAGAAGAAAGACTGCCCAAGCCCTTTGGAGCCCAGAAGGTCAGTCTGGTGAGTCTGAGTGTCTTTGACAAAGGTAACTGAGCAAGCCAGGGAGAGCCAGCCAGTAAGCAACATTCCTTCATGGTTTCTGCCTCAAGCTCCTGTCTTGGCTCCCTCTGATGATGGACTGGAACCTTCAAGTCAGATAAGTCTTTTTCTCCCCTGAGCTGAGCTGTTTGGTCAGTGTTTTATCACAGTGGTGCAAAGCCAGCTGGGACGGGGTGAGCCCAGATAAGCATGCACGCACTCACTCATTTCTCTCCACTCCTGACTGTGGCTATGGAGTGAGTAGCTAGACGCTCCCTCCTCCGTGGCTTCCCTGCCATGAGAGACTGCAACCTCAACTTGTGAGCTACAATAAACTCCCCTCCTCCAAGTCACTTATTGATAGACTATTTCATTATAGCAACAAGGAAAGAAAGCAGGAGGTAAGAATAAGTCTTAAGATTCCCTAGGAAGGCCCGGTAGTGGTGGCGCACACCTTTAATTCCAGCACTTGGGAGGCAGAGACATCTGGATTTCTGAGTTCGAGGCCAGCCTGGTCTACAGAGTGAGTTCCAAGACAGCCAGGGCTACACAGAGAGACCCTGTCTTGAAAAACCAAAAAAAAAAAAAAAAAAAAAAAGATTCCCTAGGAAGTACAGGATAGCCCAGAGAGGTAAGCCCACATCTAGTAGAGTGAGGACAGTCAGCATGTAGGTGACTGGACCTGGTTAAGCTGTATTCCTAGGAACAGAAGAGAATTATCACAGAGGGACCGAGGCCTGGGAAAAATCCCTGCCCAGTACAGTTGCCATGGAGACTATTGACTGGAAGTACAGGCGGAGTGTACACTATCCAAGGTCTTTTTTTATTGTTGTTTTGTTTTTCGAAACAGGGTTTCTCTGTATAGCCCTGGGTGTCCTGGAACTCACTCTTGTGGACCTCAGAAATCCGTCTGCCTCTGCCTCCCAAGTGCTGGGCGCCACCACCACCCGGCCCAAGGTCCTTTTTAAAAATTATTTTATTTATTTACTCTATCCAAGGTCTTTTCCTTATAGATGCTTTGCTTAGTGAGACGCTGTTCTGGTGAGCTCCCTCAGTTTCCTCAGGTTGCCTAAGCAAGAAATAAAACACACTGGAGGTTTACTTGTGTTGTCTGTCTCTAATACGCATGCTGTGGTCTCACCCTAGACAGCTCTGATGAAGGAAATGGCCGTCCTAATATGAGGTTAAGCAGAGCACTGTGCTTAGATCAGGAGGGAGCTGGTGTCCTCACAGGCCTTTGCAGAGGACTTTACATGGCCACACACGGGTCACAGTTCGAGACTGTCCTGAACCTCTGAAGCCGAGGATGTCCCTGCTTGCCCCTAATGGGACTTGGAGAGGAAGTGCTTCCACTCCTTGACTTCCGGGCCTGAGTTTGAGAAGCTGTCACGTGACCTCACCAACCCCTCCCCTTTTGCCCCTCGATCCTGAGAGTTTTGTGACGGCAACTGTCAAGGGGCACAAGATGGCTGGGATCCCACTGCGTACCACCCTGTCATCAGTGCTTCTGTAAGTTTCTCAGTTTCCCCACAAAGCTTGACAAAGCTCAGATGTCCTGGCCTCCCCACCTGCCTTAAGGGATTGCCACCTGCTTTATGTTGGCAGGACTAGGGACCTTCAAGAGGGTGTGGCTCTCAGTGCTGGGCTGCCCCCTGCTCCAGGTGCAGGCTGGATGCATGCACCGACATTTTCTGTCATACACTTTCCATTTTAGCTCTAGTTTCTGAATGAATTTACCCATATGTTAAATTAACTCCCAAACCCACCAGTTTTAAACATGAGGAGATAAGGAACTATGTAACGGAGAAAACTCATTTGCATGCTTTCCCCTCTTTACCTCACGCTTCCCTGGAGGCAGGCTCACTCCGATTGCTACTCACAGCTATCCTTTCTCAAGGGGCCGGTCAGTTATATGACAGCAGGCTCTCTATAGTCCTTTCAGGGTTCTGGGTTGTAAATCTTCCCATGTATCTGACTTCCAGGCATGGTAGCTGTGGTCACAGTAGCTGGTTAGGAGGAGTGTGGACAGGCAGCTCCTGGGCCCAGCTCACAATGTGGATGTGTCTCAGCATCTTCAGATGTGTAGCACCTACCTGTGAGACATTTATCTGTTTCTGCTACCCAGCATGAGAGCTGAACGAGCTTTTCCACAAAATAGCACATTTATGAGTGCCTATAGATCCAACTGTGTATCTTCTCTCAATGATTAAGTTTTGATATGATTGATGACTAGTGTCGGGTGGGCTGCCCTGTGGGATTGTGCAAGGAAAGAGAACAGGGCTAAGAGCCATGTCCCATGGCTGTCTGCCTCAGTCTACCTGGCCACTTTCTGCAGTGTCTGGCCACATTTGTCTACCCTGGCTAAGTCTGACACCTATCTGGATGTTATCAAGAAGGACACCCTGTTTTAAGTGGTACCAGGCCTGGGTAGCACAAACTAAACAGATTGGCCATCAGGAAAGGTACCTGAGGGTCATATTAGAGTAGTTCTAGCTTTGCAAGTTTTTATCTTTTGGATACACAAAACCTTTCTTTCTTTTCTTTTCTTTTCTTTTCTTTTCTTTTCTTTT
>JADRCD010184215.1:0-11110 GCA_019843815.1 Montemys delectorum
ACTGACTGACTATCTATCTGACTATCTTCTGACTATCTCCTGACTGATCTCCTGACTGATCTCCTGACTGATCTCCTGACTCCAAGGGGAACACCCCAGGCCCTTGAATGCTCTACGCCAAGCCTATCTCAGTAGGCCACATGGTGCGTGCAGATAGGTTGCCAAACTCGGAAGCAAACCAGGCAAACAAGCATAGCCAAATCAGGTGTTGTTTATCACTCTAGTGCTCCAGCAAGGAGTAGAAGCCTGCTCCATCTTTAGGGCGGGTTCCAGCAGCTCTCTACAGGTCACTTTGTAGCAGTTTTCAAATATATATTAATGAGTTTTGAGAGATGGTTCTGAAGTGAAGTGTACCTGTTGCTCTTTCAGAGGTTTTGAGACCTATTTCCAGCATCCACATGGCAATTCATAATGATCTGTAACTCCACTTCCAAGGTATCCAATGGCCGCTTGTGGGTTTTAAGAGTTACCAGTAATGCATGTTGTATATATACTTACATGTGAGAAAAACATTCAAACACAAAAAATAAAACAAATAAATCTTTTAAAAGTGGATATGTCATATATTGTCACTGTGTTGTATAATAGAACTCTTCAATTAATTCTCCCTGTTTCACTAAAATTCAAAGTCATTTAAACAATGTCTCTCCAATCTTAACAGTCCCTAGCTAATGTAAATAGTGCTTTATTCTGAGTTCAATATTCCTACTCTGTTTGTAAGTGATGCTTTGCAACATTTCACCTTCTGTTCCTGGCTTATTTCACTTAACATATATCATATTCTATACAAGCTAATGGGTACTTGGAATAGTTCTGTTTCTTGGCTATTGTGAACAGTGCAGCAGTGAACACAAAAGTTTTATTTCTTTTCTATGTACAGATGCATTTATGTATGTACTCACACACACACACACACACACACATACACACACACACGCAAGCATACACAGATCGTATTGAAGTTCTATCTAACGTACTTTGAGGGGCTGCACTCACACACACACGCACGCACGCAAGCACACACAGATCGTACTGAAGTTCTATCTAACGTACTTTGAGGGGCTGCACACACTCACACACACACACACACACACACGCACGCACGCAAGCACACACAGATCATACTGAAGTTCTATCTAACGTACTTTGAGGGGCTGCACACACACACACACACACACACACACACACACGCACGCAAGCACACACAGATCAGACTGAGGTTCTATCTAACGTACTTTGAGGGGCTGCACACACTCCATATGGTTACATCAATTTCCAGTCCCACTCAGTACTGTAAAACTCTTCCTTTTGTCCACATCCTCACCAGGGCTTGTTATAGTTTGTCTTTTGGGTGACAACTGCACTGATAGTCATAAATTGATACTTTTTATGATCTTAATTCTTATTCACTAATGCTCAGTGATTTTGAACATGGTCTTTGCATACATGTTGCCCATGTGCGCATCTCTGCTGAGAAATACCTTTTGGATCCTTTGCCTAAATTTCCCAAGGTTACCGATTATTTGATGACTGAGTTGAGGTTCCCATATATTTTGGGTATTAAGCCCATATCAGATGTAGAGTTTACAAATATTTAAATTTTTGTACTTTAAAACTTCATTATTGTAGAGCCAAACTGCCTACCCCTCCATGTGATTATTGAAAGCATTTTATATAAACAGATTTCAAAAGTCTTTTACAGGCAGGTGGCTGATGAATTACCAGATCTTTAATTCATAATTTTAACTTGTTACACTCAATTGGTTTATTGTGTGGAATGTGCATGAGCCCTGAATGATTCATACAAATAATTTTTTTCACTCACAAAAACATGGCAAAACCTTTTCAGGGAACTGCTTTTGTTTCCTTTTGGAGTGCTCACTCTCCTTCGGTCTGTATAAACAAGCAAATGCTTTGATATTCAAATTAATGAAGGCAGTGGAAATGAGAGCTGAATCCATCTGAGAATCATAGGCCGCCCCTGAATACCTATTACTGAAAATCTCTCTCACACATGTTATTTGAGAGAATATCTATTGCAGAATCTATTAGGAACTACCCTGAAAGCAAAAAAACCAGGCTATTTCACAGGTAACCATAAAACCAGCTAGGCTGTGGCCCTAAGCTAGTTGATTCACTTTTTGAGGTTTAATTTATTCATCAGAAATATGGAAGTAATACTAATACTCATTTCACCGTTTAATTTTAAGAACTGAATAATAGCACATATTTAACACAGTGTCTTGGGATTTAATTGTTTTCTTGTCAATAATACTCACATTAAGTGAGTCAGCTATGTCTTTTCTCCATACTGCAGCTTTCTCCATATTGAAGGAAGCAGCTACTAAGTTGATAAATGGATGAGATGGTAGAAAATTTTAAATGCTCTGTGATGCTGAGTACTGTTATGAAACGGAAATGTCATTTTCCCTATATTACATAGAATAATTGGATGCCTTTTCTCCCACACTACTTCAGACTGGCCATACATCCTCCAGTTTGTGTATCATCTCGTACTTCAGACTGACTATACATTCTTCAACAATGCATCAACTATCAGCAATTCAATTTGGGCAACTATTACCCTGGAGTGGTTAAGCTCTTGTCCCCTTCTCCAAATGGATGGAATTATAGTTTCTGTAATAAATCAAGGGACATTGTTTCCTGCTCCATCTGTTCAGGCAAAATCTGTAAGCCACACCCTCTAGGAGTCTCGGGGTAATGCCTGGTCAAGTCATATAAATATATTTCTTCTGTGTGCTCACCAGCATCTCTTAGTGCTATTGAGCATATAGCACCTGTCAGGTTTTCTTCCTGGTCAGTGTGTCCCTTTGTTACTGTTCTTTTGCTGTGGAGAGGCACCAAGACCAAGGTAACTTAGGGATTGGAGCATTTTAATGGGGGGGGGCTTGCTTTCAGAGGGCTAGGTGATAGTCATCCTGGCATGAAGCATGGTAGTAGGTAGACATAGACTTGGAGAAGTAGCTGAAAGCTTACATCTTGATCCACAGGCAAGAAGCAGAGAAAGTGAGCAAGAATCAAGCTGAGATAGATTTTTGAAACCTCAAAGCCCACTCCCAGTGACAAATTTTCTCCAACAAGGCCATAGCTCGTAATCCTACCAAAACAGATGCACAGGGGACCAAGAAATCAAATAGAAGAGGCTATATAGCCAGTCTCAGTCAAACAACCACAATATTCTAAACATCAGCCATTTGAGGAAGGTCCCTGCTGTTCCTAGAATATCCATGCCAAGTATAGTATACGTCGATGTTCATCAAGCCACAAACATTTCTCTGTCTCCATGAATAAAAACAGTGGTGAAATCCTTTCCCTCTCTGCCCTGCCACGAGAATACATAGAAATCTGGCCTTTCATTGGTTCAGAGGGGCAGATTGTGAAGCCAAATGTCTCACAAAAGCCATTGTGCTATGACTCTATGACCCATTTTTTTTTCCTCTCCTTCAAATTGACTCATGACAAAGAAGCTATGCCTCAGGTAGGTATACACAAGACCCAACACAGATTCAGTGACTTCTTTCAGTAGAAAGAACTGTCTGCTGACTAAAGCATGTTCTGAAGAGTCAAATAAAAAGGTCAATATTGGATTTTTTTGATTATTAATATGCAATTTCTCAGTTTCAACGTCTCTAGCCAGCTAAATATATAGGCAAATAAAGTCATGTGCCACAAAAATTTACAACTTGAGTTCAATCCCTAGAATTCACATGGTGGAAGGAAAGAACTGATTCACACAAGTTTTCCTCTGAGCTTCATATATGTGTAGACATGCATGGACAAACACACACATACACAAAACCATGAACACCCACATGCACACAAGCACATTCATGTACACACTAACACATACATTCACACGCACATAAATACATAAATAAATAAATAAATAAATGAGATGATTTTAATGTCATATCTTCTGCAGTGAGCTATTGAAAGACTCCTCAGTAAATGAGTGATAGCATATAAAATACTGAATAACTATAGTTCTTCACTCACAGTATGTACTAAAATTATCTGTCATTATAAAATGTGATAACTTTTAATAGTATGTCTTATTTTTCTTTACATTATATTAGCACAATGCCAATAAATACATAAAAATAAAAAACTATTCATCTTCAGAATTACATATTTTGAGAAAAATAAAGGGAATTAGGGGAAGTATAGTAGAAGTGGAAAGGAAGAGCGACCCTACAGGAAGACAAGCAGTCTCAGCTAACCCAGACCCCAGGGAGCAGCCAGAGACTGAGCCACCAACCAGGAGCATACACAGGCCAGTCTGAGGCCACTGGTACATATACAGCAGATGTCTGATTGGTCAGGCCTCAGTGGGAGAAGATGGGTTTAATCCTCAAGAACTTGAGTCCCCAGGGAAGTGGGAGGCCTTATGAGGAGGGAAGCACCCTCTTGGAGATGGGGTGGGGAGGAGAAATGAGATGAGGAACTGTGGGAGGGGGCAATGACTGGAATGGAAAGAAATAAAATAATTTAAAAAAATAATAGCAGTAGTTTAAAATAAAAAGCCACGTGAATCTCTTTTGTTCTCTTAACTAAATGGAAATCATCAGTAACACAGTCCGTGTTCACATCTAGTCATAGCATGATGCACAGGCCTCGGAGGGTACGCCGAAAAGGCTGTATCACCTCTGTGTATCCTTTCCAAAACATTCCTCATCTGGACATGGAAAAAAGTATCAAGTGGAACCAAATTAAAGATCACTCTACAAAACAGCCAACTGATATCCTTCGAAAGTGTCAAGGTCAGAAAGAATAGAAGCTGCGAGGTCAGGGAGACTTGACATCACAGAGGTGACCCTCTCTGTCTGATTCTAGAGTAGGCGTAAAAGCTAGGGAAAAATCTGAATAAGGTCTGCAGTTTAGTCAGAAAATTGCCACCAAGGATCATCCTCAGCTTTAATAATTGTATCAGTGTTACATAACATGATGACTTTGGGTGAACACTCTAAAAATTCTCTGTGTTATTTCTGAAACTCTTCTTTAAATCCAAAAATACTTGAAAATAAAAGGATTTTAAAAGAAAAAAGTTATAATTTGCTTTGTCTTTCTAAAACTGAATTTAATTTCTGTCATCATGCTCTCTTCTGAAAAGGGAAAAAACTTAACCTCCTCACTTCAGAGTCCTCCTTTCCCATGGGGCTTTGCAAATGCCCACCAGTTTCTACGGTGCCAGGGCACCTAGGGAAGGAAGGCCATGGTGTAGAGGTGTTCACGAGCAAACAGGAAATAATTGATGCTAGATGTTCATTTCAGCTTGCTCTCCATATTGGCCCACTCATCTTGTTGAAAACTGCCCCATATTTCTAGCCACAGATCTCGGCGCTCTCTAGGACATCTGTGCTTGTTGCTCGGTAAACCCAACTTCTTTCCTTCTCATAGTGCAGAAAATACACGATGCTGCTCAGACCCATCTGCCCTCCCTCTTTCTTTCCCCTGAGGAGCGGCTTGACAGTTTGATGGTGGAGTAGGTGAACAGGTGTGTGAACCCAATTTAAATGACTAGAGTTGGTGGTTTTGAAGAGAGTTCAGAGCTGAACTATGCTGAATGTAAAAACCCAACCCACCTTGCTCAGGGAAGCCCTTCAAGAAAGCTGCCACCAAAATCAGAACAAACTCTTAGAATCTCTGGGCTCCCTGGAGGGATTTTGAGATTAAACTCTATCTCAGCAATGAAACATTGTATATAGCAATGAAACATTGTATCTTTTAGGAAAGCTCATTAAGACTTAGAATGTTCTAAAGGAGGATGAAACACTGCATCCTACAGCGAAGCTCTTTAACACTCAGGATATTCTGAAGGCCATCTCTTTACTACTCAGGAAGAACACAATTCAGAAGGTTCAGAGGTTCAGAATGTCCCTGAAACTGACAAGCAGCACTAGGCCGGTCTATGTCTAAGCTTATACAAATAGTTAGGAATACTGAGAGATACCCTGACTGAGCCCAGCTGACTGAAAGAGGTTTATATCAACTCAGCTGCCTGAAAGAGACACTATCCTATCTGTTGAGCTGCCTGAAAGTCATACAGTGAGCTCCAGAGTTCAAGTTCTCATGATCCATCACACATAAGGGGTGGGATTTTGGTGATGCAGCTGTCTTTTAGTCATTTCTACTCCTATAAGTAACCTTTGACTCATATTCCTGAAAGTAGCCCTACTAAAACTCGCTGTCTCACCAAGCTGGGCTTCCATGGTCTCCATGCACTGGTCTGCCATTAGCTCCCCCTCTAGGCTGAGTAGATACTTTGTCACATCTATTGAAGAAAACATAAGGGAGTACTCTGCTCTTACATGTTTACCTTTGGTTTTTATCATTACCTGCAGAATGAAAGAAGACACGAAGCCTTTCGTTAGATTCAATCCTAAACTAAGCTATCTTTAGTCTACCCACTTCAGAGCTGTCCATCATAGGACATCTGTTAAAAAAAAAAAAAGCAATGTTCATTAAGAAGTATGGCATTCTTCTCTCTCTCACCAGAGACTATAGACTCTGGCTAGACAAAGAAAAAGGATTCCAGGCTTAAAGAGGCTCAAGATGTTGTATGAAAGAGTGGGATCAAGAATGTTTTGCATAGACATTTTAATTTATCAGAAACCTTGTGTTTGTTTGTTTTAATTTTTGCTGTTGCAGAAATTCTCCTTCTCTTTCTGGTTTTCTCCAGATTCTGAGGAGTGTGAAAGACAAAGGAGAAAAAATAATGAACTTGAAATCTGGGATACGACTTTTTAAACACCCCTCACAAGCCATCAGGGAGCAAAAAAGAGAGGAATGGATTAAACTGGACATTTCTTTTTGAGAAACTGTGAACATAAGAGACTGAGTAGAAAAGACCTGTGATCCAATGACATTTACCAGAAGCTGTTTGCTCTTAACTGATGACCAGGCACTGGAGGTAACTGAGTGCAGAAAGTAATAGGGGTCACTACCAGTGCTAGCACCCTCTGCAGCTGAGCACTGAGTCACACAGCCACGAGCTGAACATTTTAATACCCAGAGACAGGACCAAGGCATTCTGAGTGACACAAGCAAAATGCCAAGTAAACTTTTCCAGCCTGTCAAATATTCAAAGTTTAAAAATCAGAACAAACAAGGATCTAACAAAGACTGCTTCACACACTGCATAAACACACATATGTACATGCATATATATGTGCACACCGTGTGTGCATACATGTATATGCAGATATGTATATGTGTGTATGCATGGAAAAGTCAGTGGTCAGGGTCAAGTGTCTTCTTCATACTCCATATATTATTTAAATCCTTTGATAGCAGCTCTCTCACTGAACCTGGATCTCACCAATTCAGCTAGACTGATGGGCCAGCAAGACTAGGGATCCTTCTATTTCCACCTTTGCAGCACTGGGATTCTTGGGGCACACTATTATGGCAGTTTCACATGGTGCTGGTGCTGGAGGTTGAACCCAGGTCATTGTGCTTGCATACCAAGTACTTTCCCAACCAAGGCATCTTGAATCCACTTGCCAAGCAGCGGGGGAGACTTCAGTTCCCCCTTCACATGGGATCCCTTGCCCCTCCACTAAGTCACTGTGAACTTATAAGCAGCCTATGTCTTTCGAAAGATCTGACAATGGCCAGAAGTAGAAAGTGTTTTTGTTTGTGTGTTGTGTTTTGTTGTTTCTTCTCTTTTTTTCTTTTTCTTTATTCTTCTCTCATCTATTACCTACTGACTGCAGTTTCCCTCCCTCCCTTCTGCTCAGTATCCACCCCCACCTCTCTTCTCCCCTACATCTACTCCCCTTCCATTTTCCTTCAGAAAATGGCAGCCTCCCTGGGAATAATAACCAAACACAGCATAACAAGTTACAACAACACTAGGCACAAACACTCAAATCAAGACTGAACAAGGCAACCTAGGAGGAGGAAAAGGGTCTCAAGAGAAGTCAAAAAAGTCAGAGACATCCCTACTCCCAATATTAGGAGTCCCACAAACGCCCCAAGCTAAATAACCAAGGCATATATGTAGTAGGTTGACAGATGACCGACCTATACAGTCTCTGTGATTGCCACTTCAGGCTCTGTGAGCCCCTATGAGCCCTGCTTAGTTCATTCTGTGGGTCATATTCTGGTGTCCTTGATCCCTCTGGCTCCTATAATCCATAAATGATTTTCTTATTGTGGCCCATCCCAGATTAGAATGGAGTCATAGGACCAGAAAAAAAAAAAAAAAAAGAAGAATCAGGGGACAGATATGATCCAAGTGCCAAAGGAACATTACAATGTCAGAGAAATAATGGAAAACAATCTCTCTAGAAGTTATTTGTAGGGGTACAGAGATGGTTCAGCAGTTAAGAGAGCTGGGCTGCTCTTCCAGAGGATCTCATTCAATTTCCAGCACCCACATGGTGGCTCGCAATCATTTGTTGTCCCAGACTCAGGCGATCTGATGTCCTCTTCTGGCCTTCATGGACAATATATGGCATGCATGCGGCATATAAACAGAGATGCAGACAAAACACCCCTGCACATAATTTTTTAAGTTATATGTAATTTTGAGGACTAAATAACACTTCCAGGATATAATCCTGTAAGTCAATTGCTCAGACATATTCCTGGAAGGAATTAGGTCTGGGGAAAAAAAACAAATAAATAAAAATGACAAATAATAGTCTACAGGGAAAAAAATCCACAGAGAGAGCTGAAGGCCCTCTCTAGTCAGGCTAAGACAAATGAGAAAGAGTTTCGGGGAAATAGACTACAGCGGCACCTAAGATAAAATTCTTTAACAGCTGACAGATGAAATAGGCTGCTCTGAGAGCTTGCATAGTGAGAGGTTGAAAGGCACCAGTGTGCAAGTCAAACCTGTAGATTCCAGTGCCGAAGTTTAACTGTAGTACTCTGCTTCTCAGTGTCTCCTATCATACCAGAAAACTGGATAACAATTGTACATCCCACTGCATTTACAGATCGCATAAAAATCATGTTCTGAACATATACAGGCTTTCTGTCAACATTCCTTAACAATGTAATATAACAAATATTTGAATACTATTTATGTCTTATTAGGTATTATGTAAGTGGTCTAAGGAGGATATAAGGTGAACCAAAGGATGTATGTAGATTATATGCCATTTTACATGGGACTCAAGCATTTGCAGATATGTCTAACTATGGTGACAGGGATGCTAGAATTCATCCCCCATGGATGCTGAGTGAATATATTTTCCCCAGAATACTGAATGATTAACAAAAATACATCTCAAGTATTTACTTAGAATATCCTCCTTGCAAAGACTTGATACACAGAAGTCGTCGTTAGTGTGACTTTGATAGTATAAACATGCATAAAGTAGAGGCTGTCAATTACAATTAGAAAAGGTTCCTTTGGAGACCATGATATAAAATCCAAATGTATCCTAGGCAGACAATAACTTTAAACATGACAGTTGAAAAAAGATGAGGTTAAAGCTGTCCGTGGGCTCGAGAATCTCAAAACATCCACATTGTCTACTGTGCCACTTCAGTGTACTTCTGTAATGTGGAGCCACATTGCCCAACACAATAACCAGACAGATCAATAAATTTAAAACAAGAATTCCCGCAGGAGGTGATGCAGGGGGAGAAAAGCCCATGAAATTGGATTCTGACATGAAGGGCCTCCATGTGAGTGTTGAAAATATCTGTAAGTGATTTTATATGACCTAAAGCAGAGGACCAAGAGCCAGTGATTACATAAATAATGGAGCAGAAAGGCAGCACAGAGTATTTAAGGTTACTCAAGACAATGATGAAGTATAAGGCTGTCATTGCAGTGAGAGCATCCGATCCAATTCTATAAGGAATTGGTTAGCTGATCTTTTGATTTGCTTGAAACATTTGGCCAAATGGCTCTCAGAAAGATAAACACAACTGTCTCCACCAGAGACATACAGGTAATCTCTAGCTCTAGTGAAATTAAGACCCACAAAACATTTCACAGCCTGTGATTTGGAATCAGAGATTGTCTTTATTTGGCAAGTAGCAAAAGTGTGCTTCCTGGGATGGCACAGGAGAACAAAACCTAATACATGTGAACATTTCACTGTTCACATATAAATATAACATTGTTACAGATGACTCTACACAGGATACAAAAGACCTACAAAGAAAATAGAATTTCATCCTATTCAAAGCCGGAAAATCCCCTACCACTGAGAACTTCTTTAGCCAATGAGTAGTTCAACTCAGGGAATCAAAATCTTAGAAACTAAACTAAGGCTTTCGGAAGCCCACAGATCTTTGTTTATGGCATTGCCACATTGTTATGAACAAAAACTGTGTTTGCTCTACTCCTTCCCAGGCCATCTCCACAGCCTTCCTGCTCATAGCAGGGCCAGGGGCTCTACTTCTCTGGTTCCTGCTTATTCCAATCCTAACAGCCTTCCCCAATTCCCTTTCTGTCTTATTTACTTTTGGCTGACACAACAAATGCACTTGGAAGAGCCTTACAGCAGAGGGGAAGTCACAGCCTTGAAACAAAGGAGGGTCTTTGATAATTTATCTGTTTATTTATTTCCAATTTTCTCCTTCTGGAGGAACAGGATTTCAGGGACCAGGACTGTGGATAGGAACTATAATAAATCCATTTACAACACCGTCTGGAATTACGGTGCAGTGGATAATCAGTAATAAGTCTTTGTGAAGAACAGATCCTGAGAGTTAGTGGAATTTTACAAAGCTCTCGTCCACACAGGTAAAATAGTCTAAGAGACATACCATACTTTGGCTCTAAGTGTTCAGTGTCATTCTGGATCCTGATCTAATCAATGTTGTCATCTATGTCTTTTAGAGATGATGGAATTCTATTCTGATATGGATAAAAGGTTATAGCTTAAAAATGCATAAAAGAGGCTTGGGAAATTATCTTATGAACTGGAAGATTTTAGGGAATAGAATCCAGCTATTAAGTAGATTAACCTTCATCAAGAAATGATGTTCACCATAGACAAAAACATTCATGTTTGTGATTTTTTTTTTTTTTTTGATGTTGAAGTATTCTGTAAATGGAGTTTGCTGCTTCCATTTCTAGGGGTCAGTGGGAATGGCAGAGCCCACAACAAGCTCCCAGTGT
>JADRCD010184223.1:0-12335 GCA_019843815.1 Montemys delectorum
ACAAATAAATAGAGATAAATAGTGGTAGTTAATCTTAATTGTCACTTTTATAGAACTGATTTCCATGGGAATCTCCATGTGAAAACCATAGCTCTCATCTTAGAGGGAATAAGTGACAGTTATTCTGGAACCATTGTGAGTGACACTAGCCCAGGAAGTTACCCCAAATTTGATATTCCAATGTGGAAGCAGTTTCATGTAGTTTTTATAGTTTTACAGAACTCAGAAAGTCATAAGTCAAGGCAAGGCTAAAATACATTGGTGGGTATACAGGAATAGGGACTATTCTGTAGCTTTAGATTCTATCAATGGCATTAGCTTCGGGTTTGTTAGAAGCTAGTTGTGTGCTAAGTTAATAGATTATAAAAGGTTTTTATCTATTGTCACAAGATGTTAGTTCTGAAATTGAAGTGGGGATCAGATGTGGGGGAAGGAAATGATGACTATTCCAAAGGGCCAGAACTTAGCCCTAGATAAAGTAATTAGCCATTAGCCTTGGATCTGAAACATTTCCAATCTCTTCACAATACTGAAATTCTAAACAGCCCATCAGCCTCTGTACACAGAGAATCCTTTCAGGAGTTTTCATTCGCAGATGCAGCTGTTTTCAGAAGGTTTTCTTCACAAAAACAAACCTCTAGATATCTCTTCGAGGAAGATTCTATATGGGTTAATCTATCCCTAAATGGGAACAAGACAGGCTGGGTTCCCCACTGGAAAGGAGCTAAAGAACTGGTACCAGAGCACCATCATCCATCTCTCTCTGCTTCCTAACAGTGGACACAAGTGATCAGTTGTCTCACACTGTGGTGTGACACCATGCTTTCCTGCCATCATGTGCTTTACCTTCAGTCTGTGAACAAGAACAAACCCCTCCTTCCTTCAGTTGCTTGTTAGGTATTTTGTCAGAGAAACGGGGAGAGTAGCTATTACTAATGCACACACACACACACACACACACACACACGCACATGCACATACACACATACATACATGCATGCTTACATACATACATATAGATTAGTAGCTAGAAGTGCTCTAGCGCAGATGATAGACAAAAACACATGACATCCAAATCATCTGCAATGCATGGTAACATTATGGACATTTTGTTTTACCAAATATGCCTTTTTCTTTATGAAAGAGCTAAAATACAAATCTAAACTCATTATTGAGAATAGGAAGAGTTAAAGAAACTCTATAAAGTACTTGGGATAAACCATGACTACATGAGCATAAAACTTCCAGAACATGTATCTTTTAAGGCCATTCCTTCTCCCTTTCTATACTATAATTAAATAAAAATTTTCATAGAGAATGTCTCCTGATTGATCATTAAGCCAAGTGAGAATATGTTTGCCTTGAAACTTTAATCATCTCTAGGACTTTTAAGACCAATGAACTCATTTATTTCAAAAATAAATAAGCCATTTAAAATATATATACAGAAAGCCATCTCCAAGTTAGATTTGTTGGGCTTCTGCTGAACATCAAGCAACCCCTCTTACATCCAAAACAATTTAAGTATCTAGCTTAGCTTATAGCCCCAAAGGTATGAGAATACTATGCATGGCTTTGGGATGCCCTGATTTTAGTTCCCCATACATACTTGCTCAAGACTTTAGCTTCTGTTTTCTATAGAAAACTCAAATTTCTTATCAAACACTTATCAATGAACAGAGTAACTCCTTGTTTTGGAGAACTTTCCTTAATCAACAGTTTCTGAAATTAGCTATCATAAAGACTCCTTTGTGTAAAATCCTTTTTGCAATAGTTTATGTTAACTATTGGTCAACTAGAAACCTGAGTGATTTATATTGACATAAATTGAGCCTATGTGGTTTATTTGGCACTGCCCTCTCCACCATATTACTGTTCTTTGTGTTTGTATTTATATACTTTAATTTTTAAAAATCATAATTTTAATTGAAGGTAGAACTACTTTACTTTCTCCCTCTCTAACCTCTCCAACAACCCCTCCACTTTCAAGTTGACAAACTTTTTTTTCTTTGATAACTTTTCTCACTTACTTGTGTGTGTGTGTGTGTGTGTGTGTGTGTATGTGTGCACGCGCCCGCGCGCGTGTGTGTATGTTTGCATATTTCTTACTTGTATATAAATAAATAAAACCTGCTAAGTCTATTTTTGTTGCTTGTGTATATATGGTTTTAGGGCTGACCACTACACATTTTGATTTTTGACAGTGACTTAAGTAAACAGAATATGAATGGCATTACCGTATCAGATGGCAACCTCACACTCTGATGCTCCTTCCGCTAGCCTTGGAGCAAAGCTACTAGCTAGGCTTGCCTGTGTGGTAGTGCTAGCTAGCTATTGAAGAAATGGAAAGATCCACGAATGAGGTTTGCAGACCTCAACAGCTGTGTCTATTTAAAGTGTTTTCCTCTGTGTGAGGTAGGAAAAGACAAGGATGGAGAGAGGCATTCGGGGAGTATATTCAGTGCACCCATGAGGTAAACAACTTCTAAAGCAGTTTTTGGAAAATGAGAATGTTTGTAACTGAGTAAGAAAAAGACTTTTATCTGTTTTTTTCTGATAACAGACAGTGCCTGGCTGCCCTTCCAGATGATACAGGCAAGGTGGCAGAGTTGTATGAACAATTGTTTCCTTCTTTTTGTTATTTTCATGTCGATTAACACATCCTTCTGCTAGCCTAGACAAAAAGCCATTTGCATCCTCAAAAGCACACTTGACTCTCTAAAATAAACACAGATTTACTCTTTTTTAGAAGTCTCCTCTTCTGCTACATAAATGATGGATGATTTAAATACACAAAGGAGCAAAAACATTTCATTTTAGAGCAGAAAAGATCTGGGAAGCTTAATAAACTCTCTTCTTTTCTTAATTACTCTAAATCGACTTTAAAAATTTACAACTTGCTGAATTTTCTAAAAGTTTGAATTTGGTGTTAAAATGTTATATTTATACTCATCACCTTTTTATAGATCTCAACCATTTTGAAAACATATTTGCTATGGTCATAACCAAAGGAAGAAAAACAAAATTATTATAAAAGATTTCTTAGAGGAAATAATTTCACCATTGATTTGCTTAGCAATTTTGATATCTTTCTATGCAAACTGTTAAAGTCATGAAATGCAAAGAAAATATTATGTATTATGTTATCTTCTTTAAAAGATTTTTTTTCATAGAGGCATCAAACTTTAAATGATTTTTTAATTGGAAGACAGAAAAATAGCACTTTATAGTTTCAAGCAAAATCACAGCCACATGGAAGACTTTCAGAGAATTTGCTTAAAAGGAAATACATATGCACTCATGCATACACACACACACACACACACACACACACACACACACACCTTAAAGAATCATCTACAAAAAACATGGCTAACATTGGAAAGAAAAAGGAAGAACATCCATTTTTTTTTTATTTAATCAAAGTATTTTAATTTGCAAAATGACTATGTATTCATTCCTATAGTCTTTAAATGTTTTGGCTGATTACATGAATTGTTTGGAACTAGTCACAGCACTTTTAAAACAATGACAGTGGAAAATGATAATTACTGATTTTAATTTGTTCAACTGTAAGGGCGCTCAGGAGCGCTCATGTGCACACACACACACACACACACACACACACACACAGAGTCACACACACACAACCCAAATACTCATCAATTTCTGTTACCTTACAAACATCGACACCTGTCTCTTAACATTATTTTTATTTCATTTATTTATTGATTGATTGATTTCTCAGGGGCAGATGGTTTAATGTGCCATCATTCCCATGCCTTTAAAATTATTTTTAAGAATAACTCCCATTTCTAAATCTTGAATTTTTGGAAATCTGGGAATCGACATTGAATAGTTATATAAATTAATCATATTGCTTCAGGAAGATGAGGTTCACTTTATATGAATACATGTGACTTGTATGTGGGAAATAATACATTACTTCATAAGAGTAAAATTGTAACAACATTTTGATGTTCAGAATGACATGGACAAAAACAAATGAGAAGTCAGTATGTTAGGTTTTCTATTAAGTAAAGATCAATTAGTATTTAGAAATGAAATGTGGGGCTTCCAGAAGTTTTTCTGCATATAGGAAGGCAGATGAGCAAAAGTCTTTAGCCATCACTGGGGAGGCTCACAAACAATTGTAGTGATGAAATAAGTGAGGGTTAAGTAGTCAGTTGTAAGAAAGGTACCTAAATCACCCCTGACGTTGCATGCACTAGATTGCCCACATCATCACAGGGTACTAGCTTGGACAGCCAACCTTTAATCAAGCATGGTCCCAAAGAAAATTATATTCTCCAATTAATAATTGGAGAATAATTATTCTTCAATAATAATAACTGAAATGTGTGTGTGTGTGTGTATGTGTGTAAACACCTTTAATCCAAGAGCTTTCTGTTTATTCTAAAAAAGGATTAAATAAAGTCAATCATAGGTCAAGAGTTGGAGCAACCTTCTAGTTGACAGGGAGTGAACATAGGAAAAATCCAGAGAGTAAATGGACATCAGGAGGATGAATAGAGAGACACAGAGGAAGAAGGAAAAGGGGGCATTCAGTTTGAGGAGGTTTTGAAAAGATATGGAAAAGGCAAGCTTACACTTCTTTTGGGGATGTTGGCTGAGGAAGAAAGGTCAGCGGGTGCTTTCCCTGCCTGTCTGAGCTAGCAGACTTCCACCCCAGCCTCTGGCTCCTGAGTCTTTATTGGTGAAATTGAACATTTGAGATTTTGTTAAAAACAATAATCCATTATAATCAGTTAAACGTTAAATTTATTGTATATTTACTGAGGAAAGAGTGGTGGTTTCAAGGGCAGTTATAACCGAGCAATGAATGGGATGGCCTTTAGGTGTTCCTTCTTTGTGGGGACATTCAATCACATCATTTGTAATAATTACTGAAACTTAATATGTTACATTTGAAATCATTAAAACATTAATTGCATTTTAATCCTGTACTCAAAATAGAAGCAAACTCAGCAATTGAGTGAAGTGAGAACTCTAAAGAAGACTGGCCATGTTTGTGTACCTGCCACCATTCATAGCAGTTTTTAAAGGCACATGGCTATTTCTTATCTCCTGCATTCTCTACAAATGATGAGATCTTGGCCATGATAACTTCTGTGAGTTTTGGCTAGAAATTTATGTGTGTGTACTATTCATAGAACTTTAGATCTAGCAAGAGAGAAGGGAAAGCTAACCATCTCCAAAGGAGCTACTGAGAATGCTAGTGTAGGCCCTGTCTACAAGGTGAGGAACCTTTGCTAGATAAACTATCCTCAACTACTGCCATTGCATGGATCCTTAACATTCTTCTCATGAAATCCAGTTTATGAAGAAGTCATGGCTTCTACAAGTTCACACTCTTCCAGGGTCTCAGTGCCGCTTATGAGATACCTCAGTAAAATATGTTGCTCAAATTCTCACGCCAGCCTCTCAGGCATAGTGTTACCTTGGGATATGCTTTGAGCCTCTGCTTCAATTCCTCACATTTGAGCTTCTCTCAGTACTGGCTTAGGCATGGACATGAGACCACATCACAAAGTACACATGTACCCCCATGCCAGGGTATTATCAAACTAATATCAGCTAATAAATGTTAAAAATTCATTTCAACAAGGATACATTGACTCTTTGAAGATAAAAAATACAAGATAATTTATATCCTCATTATACTGGTTACTTCAAATATTATAACTGAAACCACTATTGGTGCTTATAGTTTAATGCCATGAAATTTTTGTTGCTGTTATTGTTGGGGAAGGGTTTCTCTGTACAGCCCTGGCTGTCCTTGACCTCACTCTGTAAACCAGGCTGGCCGCTTGCCTCCCAAGTGCTGGGATCAAAGGTGTGCACCACCACTTCCTGGCAAGAATTTGTTTGATAACATTTTCTAGAAGATTTTATCTTATGTTTAGAAACCAAAGCTAATCAGGTTGGAAGAATCTATTACTCTGTGAACATCAGTATGTGTTTCCCTCACCTTAGGTGATAAGGTCTAGACAGACAACACAGAGCATACACATGCACATGCACATTCACACACACACACACACACACACACACACACACACACACACACACAAACATACAAGCATACATTTATGTGTGTTATTGATATCTTTGATTGTTAATTTGCCTCTAAAGTAATTTTTAGACTCTGATATTTTTTATCTTGAAGAAATTGAATTAAGTAACAAAATTTATAGCTTTTAAGCACACTGAGGGCAACTCAGTTCAAATTAAATAATTCTCAGACTCAAATGGAATGGAAAGAAAATCTTTGGATTGTGTATGTATTGGCTTTTCTTCACAAGTGTACTGATCAGGCATCAGGAATGGACACCTGCTTTTACTTTTACTCAGAAAGCAATGACATTTAGCTCTTTTCATTATTAATCACAATGCATTTACACTTTTTGTTTTTCTCTTTTGAATTTCCACAATTGATCCATAGACCCATGACCATGGCTTTAATATGGATAGCTGCTAAGAGATTCAGCTAGATTTTCTGACTTTTTTTTCTTTTAATTTTGTAGACAGAATATTTAGCTTCTTAGTTAAATGTAAATATGCCACTTCCGATGCTCTGTCTTTTCTTTTGGTTGCTCATACACATATAATATATTATAATATGCTTATATTTTATGCTAATCACTCACACTTGATTGACAATGTCTTCTGCTTCACATGATGGGGTGTGGAGTACAGTCCATGTGCTTGGGAAATGAACATCAAGAATAAACTAACCCCTGAGCTAGAGACCAGAAGGAAGAAGTTGTGAAATCTATTGTTGAAAGAATAATCAAAGCTGTCACTCAACTTGGGATATGTAGATATATAAATATATATCTTATCTCCAGAAGGATTGAATGATGAGACCAACCTTCAACCTCTATCTAGTTGGGTAGGATGTGGCAGGTCCTGCGGAATACAGCACTCTTCACTAGGAAACCACAGGAAGGTAGCAGCTTGGGCTATTAATGCTTAGTGCAAAGTGAAGAGCCCTGGGGTCTGTATCACACACAATCCAATATTTTAAAGGAATAGGCATTAATAAATTTATAAATTGTGTCATTTAGCCTAATCTCGAAATCAAAACTCTGCCGTACTTAATATACTTGGACTTTACTTTTGAACTGAACTACAACCAGCCATACTCACAGGCTGAAGTCTGTGTTGTTGAGGTTATTACCCCCTTCCCACTCTGAAGTTATCTTTGTTTTAACAGGAAGCTGCTACTCACACACATGTGCTGACTCCTGCTGCTCTAAACCTGATGGCTGCAAGAATGTAGGTTGTTTTCCCACAAATATGACACAGATTATTCAACTCAGGTATCTCTAGGCACTCGTTCCCACAGGAACTCCAGGAAGACTGAAAACAGGAAGAAACGAAGTAAAAACATTGTGATGGTGGGAACACAAATGTGGCCATGGAATGAAAACATTCCTCTAAGAATCTTAAACCTGACCATTCTGGCCAATTTCTAGCTCACATTTTGTGTGTTTCCCTCTTTTGTTTTGTCATCTTTGTGGGTTTGTTACAATAGCCTGGATAATGATCTTTTGTCATTTAATTATCCTTTTCTAATCTATTATTCATGCTTTAACTTTGCCTATTATGGTATCTTTGATGTGATGTTTGTATTTAAATTTTTATAGGGTCATATTCAAGAATATTTCCTTGATGGCTTGCTCCTCATACGTTCAAAGGTTTGAGTGCATTTTGCTATGGTATTTTTTAAAGATTCATATAAAATGTTTGGGTTTCTGTCTTTGAATTGAGGTGCTCTGGATTTATCTGGAGAGAAATAATTTTTCTCTTGTTCCCCCCCCCTTACCCCACATGTTTGTGTGTATATATGTATGTAGTATGCATGTGTGTATCTATGCATGCTTTCTTTGCATGTGAGTGGCTATGCAGTTGGACATGTATGTCAGTGTAAGTGGAGGCCTGACGCTGATGTTGAAAATTATCTCCCAGTGTCCTTCCACTTAATTACTTGATCTTAATCAAACTTCACTCATCAATAGGACTGGTATTGCTAGCCAACCTGCTCTGGGGCTCCCCTGTCTCTCCTTTCCAAGGCTGGATTGGAATTACATTCCAGCTACCAAGTGTATCAATATTTACAACAGTTCTAAGAGTCAAAATTCTAGTCCTCATGCTTGTTGGGGTGTGGTTCTGACTCCTGTGTTTCCTTCCTTACGGTGTCCAGGCACTGCTGCACACCAGGCTGGAAGGATGAAGCAGAGTCCTGGGCCAGTGGGTTCTGTAGGATCCCAGTCCAGTTGGGAGTGAGTGTTTGTGTGTGAGTATTTCTCTGGGAATTTTAACGGAACAGCTCTCTTAGGGGATCTTGGTGGGTGGGCTTGCATTCATACCCTTAATTTGGGGTGGACAAGAGCTATTTATGAACCTTGGAGAGTGAGAGAAAGTTTTCACGGTGGTTGTAAAATCATTGGCTTGAGTTTAAGATGAAAGCTTCATTTATGTGCAGAGGCATTCCAGGAATCCCAGGTACCTGTTGGACTGGCTTTGTCTTCTCAGGGAAAGGGGAAGTTAAACTTACAACATCACTTATTTTTCTTTCTGCATTGATGTCGTATGTTTTCACTATCACATACCAGTGCCTACATAGGTTTCTATACTTTTCATACTGTTTAGAAATAAACTCATATAATTGATTCTAATACTGCAAGCTATAAATACTACAGATAAGGATAGAGGAAGCCTTAGTATTTGGTGAGGATACTTGGCTCATAACCATATTTTTGTGAGTGATGACAGTTGATACTAATTTCAGAAAATGATTTTTGATGCAGGAACATAAACCAAAAATGACAGCTCACAATTCCCATCTCTAGTTTAAATGTGTCGTCTGGTGTCAGATGGGGGATGCAACCTAGCTGCCAATTTAGAGCTATAAGAGGAATAGAAAAGGACTTGCTCCCCTGGGACTGCCCTCCCTTGCCTGAGAAATGCAAATGACCTTACTTTGAGGATTGTCTGTAATATTAACCACAATTAGGATTTTGGGTGCTATATGCACTACAGGTGCTTGTTAACTGCTATCCTTGTCAGCATCATCCAGTATGATTTTAAAGGGCAATGGGACACTATAATCTAAATTCTTGTTTAGAGGATCATGCTTGAAATATCAATCTCCAAATCTCGGGCACAGGGGCATAATCTACGCAGTCATTAATGCCTTGTCATGGTTTGAATATGCTTAGCTCAGGGCGTGGCACTATTTGGACATGTAGTCTTGTTGAAGTAGGTGTGTCACTGTGGGTGTGGGCTTTTTATACCTTAGTCCTAGCTACCTGGAAGCCAGTCTTCTTCCACTAACAGCCTTCAGATGAAGATGTAGAATTTTCAGCTCTGCCTGCATCATGTCTGCCTGAGTGCTACCATGCTCCTGCCTTGATGATAATGGTCTGAACCTCTGAACCTGTAAGCCAGCCCCAATTAAATGTTGTTTTTATAAGAGTTGCCTTGGTCATGGTGTCTGTTCACAGTTGTAAAATCCAAACTAAGACACACTTCAGTGAGGCTTAGGGGGTCTCAAGTTGTTTCTTAATATTCAGAGAATTGGGATATATCCACTCCAGAAAGGGACACCAAGAGGTGGACTAAGGGACCAAAATGTTAATGTGTAGGTTCATAGGTTGCAATTTCCTTGTAAGATATCCTCTTCTGCTGACAGTACCCCATTAATCAGATGATCTGTGTCACATAGACATCTGGGCCACTACTTGGCATCTGAGTGCATAGTGCCCACATTAGGCAAATCCTAGGCAGACACTCTTTCTAGAATTTGTTATGACAGGTGATTATATATAAATACAAAGTTGAGAGAAATAATTTAAATATAATTGTGAGAAAGGGAAAGTGGCATGGAGATTTATTGAACAAAGGATGCTCAACACAGCTGGTTCTGAGATTCAGAGGCTGGTCAGTCTTAGATCAGTATTCTGACCTTCCTCGACATACAAAGACTGGTAAGAGCAGGTAACAGATCAAGGGCGAGCGAGGGTCGGCAAGGAGTCCCTTCTATGATACTTGTCTTGTGTCCTAAATTTTTATGTGTCAGGCATGCTTGATTTAAGAGATCCATGCTGGTAACCCCGGGTGAGTGGGAATGCAGAGTTGTTTCTATTTATTTTGTTTCAAGGAGACAGAATTTAATAAAGTAGAAGAAAAGGAAAAACACATATGTTTATTATCCCCTCCAAATGAGGAAGGGGAGAGATAAATGAATGCGTGTAATCATTTCACAGTTGAATGAAGCAAAACCAACTCCAGAGCCTGTCTCAACAGCATCTTTTATCATCCCACATTGAAACGGTTGTTTCTATTTTGCATTCCTATCCCAAGGTACTGAATACAAAGGATCTCACCTTACTAGTATTTTATCTACTCTATAATCTGTCTCTTGATCTTCAGATGAACACCAACTTTCTAGCATTATCTTTTCAACTTGGATACCAGGGAAAGATCCACTGGTCTCTAATAAACTTGGGAAAATAATGTGCATGCATATGGAAAAAAAAGATGGACTTGTATTTGCAGACCAATGATATAAAATCATATCATTTTTACATTTGGTTCTTTAAAAAAAAAAAAGGAAGAAAAGAAAAGAAGAATTTCCCCACTATGCTAAAATGAGTCCTTATATTTGACAATGTTATTGCAACTATATTTTTCAATGATATTATAAAGAACATAAGAAAAGTCTATTTATTTAATATTCTTTAGAATTTCATTCTTATTTTCTCAATAACTATACCTTGATTTAGCTTTCCGTGAAAGTAGGAAGTTAGAAGATGAATTTTATGAAGTCAAGTGAAGACTGAGAAGAAGAGCTTCTAGTGAGGGGCATTCTACAGCACCTGAAGTAGCCTGGCAATCTGCACGCCACAGTGTGTATATGATTCTAGACATTTCCATTCTGAGGAGAAAATGATGAAGTGAGGGCAGAAAACATACTTTACATAGATGGTATTTGGAGAGTTTTGAACAAAAGTAATGTACTTAATATTTTCCTGCTGTATTAAATGAAAGACAATAATATTCTAAAATGAAGCTTAGATTTTACTTGTAAATGCTTTGACCAGAACAAAAGGGTAAAACACTGAATAGAGAACTCACTGGGTATTTATAATATTTCAAAAAGTCACTAAAAATATGAAGCATGATTCAATCTGTAACCTTAAATCCTATTTCAAAATACATCCCTCTCCCAGTCCTGTTTTAACATAATCTTGTAAACAATTTCAGCTACACAGTTTTGACCCACAGTTGACCAAGAGGTGGCAGAAAATTCAGTTTTGAGCTGATGCCAATAAATGGAGGGCACTAAACACAGCTTTGTATCTTTAGAGGGAGATTTAACTGTTACTTTTAGATGAAAATGTACAGCTCTACATTAGATCAGCCATCAGACTGATTTCTAAACTATATGGTCAAAGACACACCTGCAACTTTTACTCAAGCCAGTTCTAAAATACGTTAGCTAAATAATAAGTAAAATTCTGGGACTTGAATATAGCACAGGAGGACAGAAGGCTTCAGCACAGCTATATGTATCTAAGCTATACTATATGTACTATATGTATCTATAGTAGCTAAGTGTGGCCATCATAGCATCCTGGGACTGCCTGGGATTCCTGAGGATACCCGAATCTGTGGGTTCCCAAGTCCTTGGCTATAATGGCACAAGTCTAATGGGCAAGCGGAAAAGAGGTTTCAGTGACTGTCTACGTATTTGATATGTGATTGTTTACTTGAGGTTTGGTTTTATTCTTAGTCAGAGTGAAGGTTTATCCTTTGTTATTGTTCATCAGAACACCAGCTTTTTCCTTTCATTTTGTTGAATTGCTTTTCTGATTCTCCACTTACATTGCCTGACCCAGTAGAACAGGGGGAGGAAGTATTTATTGTAGGAGCCAAAGTGTAGAGGACACTGTGAGAATGCTAGTCGCAAAATCAACTAAAAGCAGGGCTCATAGGAGCTTACAGAGAATTAAGTTTCAAACATGGACCCTGTATGGGCCTGAGCTAGGTCCTCTGCATATATCTTACAGTTGTGCAGTTTGCTGTTCTTATGGGACTCCCAATAGTGGGAGTGGGCAGGGGGGATTCTGACTCTGTTACCTGTCCTTAGGATCCATGCTCCCATGGGTTGCCTTGTTTAGCTTTGATATGAGGGTTTATTTCTAGTTTCATTGTAACTTGCTAGGCCATATTTGGTGGATATCCCTGGGAACCCTGGGAATCTCTCTCTCTCTCTCTCTCTCTCTCTCTCTCTCTCTCTCTCT